>CAKNYM010038972.1:0-27529 GCA_932195095.1 Andricus curvator | reverse complement strand
TCAGACCATTTTCTCGTGATAGTAAAACTAAGATCTAGGCTAGCGTTGAGTAAGAAAACAAGCCGTCAGAGCCAACAGTTCATTTCAATATAGATAAGTTCAAAACAGCAACAGAAACATTAAATTACCAAGTTGAGATTTCTAATAGTTTCGACGCTCTCCAAGAACAGAGAGACGATAACAATAATCACGAGGAGGACCCGGAAACCCTGTGGAGCAATACGAAAAAGGCGATAAAGACAGCCGCGAAACTTACGATAGGTTTTAAGAAAGTAACCAAAAGCAAACCATGGTTTGACGAAGAGTGCAAACTCTGGTTTGAGAAACGTCGGAAGGCCAGACTAAGTAGTTTACAAAATAAGTGCGATCAAACACATAAGAAATATCTCGAGATTAGCAAAAGTACAAATAGGCTCTATAGATCCAAGAAAAGGGAGTGGGAAAAGAATAAAATACTAGCAATAGAAGCGCATAATAAACAAAATAACCCGCGTGAGATGTACAGGGGAATCAATTTTATAAAGAAAGGCTTTCAAAGTAGAACGGAAGTAATGAGGGACGAAAATGGCAATCTAGTAGCCGATGCGACAGAGAGACTGAATTTATGGAAAGATTATTTCGATAAACTATTAAATGTACGCGAAGCCCCCGTTGAAGGTAATCTCGGCGAAATCCACACTGCTGATCTATTAATTAACGATCCTACTGATATAGAAATGGAAATGGCCATAAAGAAGTTGAAAAATAACAAAGCCGCGGGCATCGATGACCTACCGTCAGAACTGATAAAAAATGGAGGCCCTTGCCTCACAAGGCAAATTTGTAAATTGATACGCGCAGTTTGGAAAACAAAACGCATGCCGGAAGAATGGAATACCTCTATCATTATTCCCATCTTTAAAAAAGGTGATGAAACTAACTGTAACAACTATCGGGGAATTTCACTTGTGCCTTCGTGCTACAAGATCCTGTCTAATGTTATCCTAAGTAGACTAACTCCTTTTGCCGAGGAAATCATTGGGGATTACCAGTGTGGATTCCGCCGAAACCGATCTACAAGCGATCAAATGTTTACCATTAGACAACTGTTAGAAAAGAAATGGGAATTTAATGAAGCAGTACATCAGCTATTTATCGATTTTAAAAAAGCTTACGACTCTATTATACGCGCGCGAATGTACTGGATCTTAGAGTTCTTGGATGTGCCAAGAAAATTGGTTAGACTTATCGAAATTTGCTTAAGCGGCAGTAAGGGTAAAATACGCGTAAACGGTAGTTTATCTGAAGAGTTTTCGATCCGCGATGGCCTGAAACAGGGCGATGCACTTTCGTGCGTCCTTTTTAACTTAGTTTTAGAATACGTGGTTACGCAAGTGCAGGCGAATCCGACCGGTGCTACCCTCAATGGGGTAATACAAATTCTTGGATATGCGGATGATCTCGACGTACTAGGGGATGATAAAGAAACGGTAGCTAAAAATTCAGAAATCTTGATCGCAAAAGCCAAAGAGATTGGCTTGGAAGTTAGCGAATCGAAGACAAAATATATGACCGTCGTCAGGTCCGGACAAAGTAATCAAGACGGGGATCTAATGGCCGGAAATATGAAATTCGAAAGGGTTAACGAGTTTAAATACCTCGGGTCTATTATAACTAGCGAAAATAAGATTAAAACGGAAATCAATGCGCGGCTACACGCTGAAAATGGGTGATATTATGCAGCAAACACGCTACCAAAATCGCGATCGCTATCTAGAAACATCAAAGTAAGAATTTACAAAACGATAATAATGCCGGTCGTCATGTACGGGTGTGAAACGTGGGCGCTGACGAAAGGAGAAGAGAATAGGTTTAGAGTTTTCGAGAATAAAGTACTTAGAAAAATCTATGGTCCAAAAAGGGACGAAGAGTCCGGCGAGTGGAGAAAACTGCATAATGATGAGCTGCACGCTCTCTACGGGTCAGCAAATATTAATAGAGTAATGAAAGCGCGTAAATTAAGATGGGCGGGGCATGTAGCAAGAATGGGCAATGAAAGAACAGTGGCGCAAGTTTTAAGAGGGAGACCGACTGGTAAGAGACCCCTAGGCAGACCGAGAAACAGATGGGAGAAAAATGTAAGGGATGATCTAAAAGAACTAGGACATGATTACCTAAACTGGATGGAGAATGCACAAGACAGAGATGTGTGGCGGTCTCGGGTAGATGAGGCAATGAACTTTCGAGTTCGAACTGCTAATCTATAATAATAATAATATATTAAACTTAATGTCACGATGTTTTTGAGTTTTAATACACATCTATACTAAGATTGACACAGATGTATATTAAATTTAAGACACAGGTAAATCAAAGTTAATAATACCATGCATAGAAGTTTTTCTATACAGGTATATTAATTTTAGGAGACGAGTAAAAAAGTTTATATATCTTTTCGGAAAAAGCTGCAAAGAAATAAGTTTTGACTCAAGCATTAGCAAAACCGTCAGAAAAATAATGAAACCCACTTTCCATTTTTCAATATTATTGTTAAAATATTTTCAAAGTATCCTAATATATACTATGTTAAATATTTTGTACAATAACCAAAAAAACATGTATTTCTTTTATTTTGCTAACGATTTTTCTATTGCTCAAGTCAATACTTTTTTTTATCGCAACTCAATCCGAAAAGATAAAATTGTTATGAGAAATAGTAGGACCACACAAAAACTATTTGAAACACATTTTTAATATATGAAACTTTTATTTAATGTATGGTACTGAATCTCAGTCGTGTGATTGAACCTATTATTTTTAATGTAATGCTTTTAAAAGTTTTTATTTGAAATCGCAATTTAACGCTGTAACATTGTTAAAACTTTATAGGAATACGCAATTTTAGATTTTAATGTAGACAATTAAAAAAATAATAATTTCTTATCAATTCGTTGTTGAAAATGTTCTTAAGTTATAAATTTGTGAAGCATTAACGCTAAACTTGTCATTTGAAACATTTTTTTAACCTCATTTGCACACAAAAATAATTTTTGAGTACATTTCCAAAAAAACACTTAAACTTAGAAAAACCAATTTACAAAGTTTTGATAATTCCTTCCAAGGTTGCCATCAAGTTTTTTACTTGAGTATCGAAAGACCTCAGTCCTCTTTTTGCTCCTCTTTCTCTCTTATCTGAGACCACTAGGGGATTTATTTCAAATATAAATCTGTAAAATAACATACAAAATATTATGTATATACAATTAATGCATATAATACCATAAATGGTATATTAAATATATTAAATAAAGATAACTTTGTAGAAATTCTAATGACGAACCGCGTGTTCTCCTCCGTGTATTTTTATTTTTGTAATATTAAAAACAAGCTATTTAAAAATCCATGATAGTAATACATTTTTAGATATTAAAAATTTTTAAAATTTTGAAACAAAATCTCTTGAAATTCTTGGAAACGCTTTGAAAGTTATCGAATTCCTTCATATCCCTTGAAACTGTTGAAATCCGTAAAATCCCTTGGAATAAAATTTAATCTATTCCCTAAGGTCCTCTAGAAATGCATTAAAATCTCTTGAAATCGTACAAATCCATTAAAATAAGTAGAAATAATTTGAAACTCCTTTCATATAAATTAAATTCAAATTATTGAGTTCAGTAAGTTTATAATAATTAATAATAATTTGATTATAAATCATTATTTATATGAATATTTAATAATTTGTAATTATTAATATTAAGCTTATAATAGTACTGAATTAGGACATTCCCGACAGTTTATAGTATTACTGAATTTAAAAATTCCCGAATAATAAAATTCCCAACAGAAAATTGTCGAATTATAAAATATCCGAACTAGAAAAATCCCGTATATAAACAATTGAAATTTTTTTAATAATGAAAAAATGTTATTTGTTATATAATTGTAATTGTAATAATTCAATTAACTTTATAAATATATGAAAAAAATTAAGTTTTTTAATTCGAGAATTTTCTGGTTCGGATATTTTATAATTCGGCTTTTTTTTTGGGTGGAATTTTATTATTCGGGAATTTTCAAATTTGGTAATATCAAAAACTTTCGCGAATTTTTCAATTCGGTAATATTATAAACTGTTCGTGAAGTTTTTTACAAAATAATAAATTTTTTAACCAAAGAAATTAATTTTGAACTATAATGATATTAATGATTAATCTTCAATACAAAAAATTAATTTTAAATCAAATATTTGACTTTTCTATCAAAAAGATGAATTTTCAATCATAAAGATTAATTTTTTACCAAAAAAGACGAATTTTCAAAAAAATAATTCAAGAATTTTCAACTTAATACGATGAACTTTCAACACCCTGAATGGAATAGTTATAGTTACCGTTAAAAAATTAATATTCAATCATGAAACATTAATTTTCAACAAAATAGTTACATTTTCAACCAAAAAATGAATTATCAACCCAAAAGTTATATTTTCAGTTAAAAAAAGTAATTTAACAAAAAAAAAAAAACGATTTTTTATCAAAATAGTGCAATTTTTACCCAAACAAATTAATTTCCAACGAAATGCATGAATTTTCTACTAAAAGAGATGAAATTTTTAACCAGAAATGGAATAATGAAATTTTTAGTTAAAAAAATAATGTTCATGTAAAAGACGTATTTCCTACAAAACAGTAGAATTTTCAAACAGAAAATATAAATTTTCAAAAAAAAGTTAATATTCGACCAAAAAGACGGAATTTCAACAAAACAGTTGAATTCTCAACCAAAAAGATTGAATTTTTGGTTTTTAACCACATTTTTGAATTTCGAACAAAATAATAGACTTATATCTCGATTCCCTGAATTTATAAATTATACAAAAATGTTCTTCGAGGTTAACATTTTTATTTTAATAATTGATTACAATCTCTACAATATGTTAATTGATTTAAATACTTTTTAGAACTTCCAATTTTTTTAGACAACTCTATACTTTCCGTTCTTTTTAAATATTAGTAACATTCCACAAGCACAATAAAATTCGTGAGTTTTCGTTTTCGGGCATGAAAAATCAGGACATAACAGAAAAAATCAGAAAATCAGGATAGCGATACAAAATCGGGCATTGTCCTGATAAATCAGGACCTCTGGTCACGCTAATGATATATTCTTTTGGAATTCATTGTCAAGTCGAAAAATGTAAAGAAAATAGAAAGGAGGCTTACGTATTTTGGGGTTAGAATCCTGTCAGTATCAGGTATATAAACGCACCTGCAGTCGAAATACCGACAATACTCTCGATACTTGGAAAATATCTAAAATTCTACATGTATGTATTATTATTAAGGAAAACAGCAGTTTTTGATTAAAATCGATTATTTATTAACCAGTTAATTTTGATTGAAATAACAAAAATATGGTGGAACACTGACGGCTTTACTTACCTAGAAACATCACGATGTTTTTTTCAGACGTATGTAATGTAATTGCACGTGTTTGCCAAAATCACTTGTTTTTTTTCTGTATTTATATTATTTCATGCTGATTTTTTTCGTTTTCTGATTAAACATGCACGTGCACGCCGCGGAACGCCGGTATTCCCCGGCAAGGCTGACTGTCGGCGTAAATCCAGCGTTCTGCGCATGCCTGGCGTCCACCTCAATATATTAGTGCGCGAAGTATTGAAATTTAATATACACGAATTGAAGAGCCATATGTCTGTATATTAAATTTCATATGTGCCATTTTAAAATGCATATTCATTGTATATACATTCCAATTTCATATAAAAAGTATATTAAACTTCATATGCCCTTGCAAATTAAAATTGCAAACAATTATCCGGATGTGTGTGTATGTGTTTTTATGTGTGAAACTGACCAAAGGATTTCTAAAAATATTCATTGCATTTTTTTTAGCACTCAGTAACACTTTAAAAATCGTTTTTTTGTTGACAAATTCCAGGAATTAATTTTATGGGTTTTCACTGAATTTTTATAATAATATTTTAATCCCTTTTCAAAGAATTTGCACACGATAAATCAAGGAACTTACAGTATTTCAGAGATTTCTTTAACATATCCGAGATTATCGCCAAAAAATCCTTCTTAATCACTCAATTTCCGAACTTTTAACTTCTATTGCGACGTTATTGGAAACTAATGCAAACCACATGGTCATCTTTTGTCCTAAAAAAAAAAATCAGTCCGTCTCGACTGTCTCAAGAAGCCAGTCGTATTTTTCCAGAATAAGGGAAGAAACCAAATATAAAATTTTCAAGTTTCCATAAAGGATAACCTCAAATATAACCTGAAATTGGACGTGGAAAATATTTTTAAAGATAAGTTCTTTTTTTTTCTTATATCAATTTATATTAATTTTACTGTAACAAATTTTTTAAAGCTAAAAACTTCAAATAATGATGAAATTTCTTGATAAAAATTTTAGACTATCGTGCCTCATGTAAGGATGTAGGGGGGGGGGGGTAAACTCTAAAGATAGTTTAAAGCGGTTAAAAACTTGAAAATTAAACTGATGATGTTTCGCTTGACGCGCTATTTTCAAAGATTCCAAATACATTTTAAGTTTCTATAACAGAATTTTTTTTTAAACAGCATTACTTTATAAATTTATACGTGAATGTCTCAAAATGGTTTCATTCTTTTTGGTCTATAAATTTGAAATGATGACGAAAGCAAAAATGATTATTTTAGTTAAAATCCATAAGAATTAGAAAAGAGAATTAGGCAGATTGAGCGATTAAAATTGTCAATAAATGCCGTCAAAATAATTTATATTCAGTGACTCATACACGGCTCATTACGTAAAATTAAAATCATAGAAATAAATAGACAGGTTCACGATCATACATTCACACATATACAGGTATCATACGACAATGGTTGATATAAAATTCTAACAAAAATTCGAACATCTCAAAACAAAAATGCGAGTCCATAAAATTGTTTAAAATTAAAAAAAGGTTGATTAAAACCGTTGAAAGCAATGGAGAAACTCACACTAATCTTTTCACCTGAAGATCGTTGGAATGCAAAGGATTACGAAGGCGTTCCAAGATGGAAATTCGGTTCTGGATAATTGTGACAGCCAAATTTGCCTTGGCTTAAATAATAGTGATTATGCCTTGATATCTTCAGAGAAATTAGTGTCCAGAATCAAGCTGCGATCTTAATAACGGCGTAAATGGATCTCCAGAGATGCGTTACAAATAACAATTCACATGATTTTTATATTTAGAGTCGAGGGTATTTTTGCGTCTCACAATCATTTATCCACTACTAATAAACGCCACACTGGAACAAATTACAAACCGCAAAAATTTAAGAGATGTTCGATTTTACACAGAGGATAAGCATTTTTTATACACGTCAAAAATATATACCTTTTCGTGTTCTCGGCGAGTACGTAAAGCGTGCCACGAAGTTTTGCCCTCAAGGCTCGAAACGAACAAATTAAAAATGGACGAAATCATAATCCCGCTCGTACTTATATTACCTCGTTATCGAAAGTCTCTTGCGTTACGTCACGCATCTTCTCGCAAAAGGACCCCGCTGATAGGTGCTTGACGAAGCACAAGTAATTATCCAATTGGCGTACATACGAAATAATCAATACCGTGAAGATTTAAATTGATTGGACTAAATCTAGAAACTCGCATTTCTGTCGCTGGCGCGAATATTTAAAATAATGAAAACTCGCTTCAATGTCTGCATATGACAAGAGTGTCGTCAACGTAACGGTACAAAAATTCCGGTTTAAGCTTGGATTTGTTAAAGATTTTAGTTTCTAGATTTTCCATAAAGGTGTTGGCTATTACAGGTGAGATTGGAGATCCAATTGCAACTCCTGAGGTTTGATCGTAGGAGTGGTTATTGAAAGGGAAGTAGGTATTAGTGAGACAGTGTTCTATTAAGGGTGTGAGATTGGAGGGGAAGTTTGCAAAGGATTTAATGTAAAGAGAGATACTACGTCGAAACTCACTAGGATGTCTTGGGGTTGAATGTGAATCTGTTGTATTTTTCTGATGAAGTGAAAAGAGTTTTGGACGTGTGTGATAGAGTTTCCTGTGAAAGTTTTGGTGAGATGGGATTAGTAGGTTTTAATTGAGATATTGTTTCGCTGTCAAGTTTTGAGTCTTTAGTGATGCACGTCGATTACAACGATCGCGAAATAACTACATTCGTGGAAGATACACGTTTTTTGAAATCAATATCTCATCTTACTTCATATCGTTGAACCGAGCTGCTCGCATCGAACGATCATGATCGAGAATTTCATTAAAACATAATAATAAGCGTCGAGAAGTGTCATTTCAATCTAATTATTTTCATTGTTATTATTTCTACAGTTCTTTATAATTTATCATGAAACTATTATTAACCTTTGACCACAAAGAAGAAGGGCACGTTTCATCTAATTAAATAAATTTTTTTCAGAGATTTCCTTTTTTTCTAAAGAACGGCAGCAAATAACGTGGTTAAAATAATACAACCTATATTTCGATGCTTGCTAATCGTTAACGAACTTCGTGAAAAAAGTTGATCGGATGCAACTGATGATGCCGGAATTGCCAGGAAATCTCGAGCCATGCGAGCGAGATCAGGATACTGTTTTTGATGATCTTTCAACCACTCTTAAACATCAATGGTCGCAACTGCTCGTTCTTCAGCAACGTGCAACTTCATTCTCGTTCCCAGTCACTTTCTGATAAACCCACATGAGATTCTTCGCTTTTCTTGTACAAAGAAAATAACTTAAGATCTTCTTCATCTTCAGAATGCTGACCTATGGGTTCTACTCGAATAGGGCTCTCCTAAATATTTTTAATGAAAAATTATTATATTTTTTAATCATAATAATATATCCTGGTGAGAACGATTTCAGGATATTTTAATATCTAGCATGGCATAATTCCCGAGTTTTGAGATCACATGGATATTGAATATTTCAATTAGGGAATGAATTCTATCTATGAATTATTTATTCTTAATGTTGAGTCAGAAAGTTTGACTGACTTATCAGTAGAAAAGAACTGATTCATAGCTTAAAATCAGTCACTGATTGAAATTAGTTAGAAATTTTACTGGTTCAAATTTCGAGAGTATATGTTTGTAAGATCGGAATATTGTTGATCCTTTATTCTTAGTTGATTACCTGCTATCTTTTAGGAAAATTTAAAACGCATTAATATTTTATTTCTAAATGTTTTACTTAAATAATAAGCACTTTCCGTAAATCAAAAACTTTTCAAAGATTCAACATTCATGAAATTTTTTTCATAATTTTCTTCATAAGTTTTTTTAGGGCTACCTTTTGTACGGGTGCTCTGTAGTACTCAATTCTGAAGAAACTCTTAAACTTTTTCAGTGATGAAGCTTTCATTTCTCGTCCCCATGAAGTCATATCAAATGTTTCTAATTTGTGTCTTGGGTCTAAGATCAGTATCGCACAATATATCCAGTTACTCTTGCTGTAATACTTAAGCAATTTGGCTAATCCTATGTCCAAAGCTAACAGCATATTCTCTTCTATCGGGCTTCTAACTTCTCCTTGCAATATTTCGATCGACTTTTCAATCTTATCAAGAAGCATATTGAAACCGACAACGACCAAATTTAAGGTAGGGTACTTCTGTCCACTCAAAGCTGTCGATAAGATTTTGAAGTGTCGCAAATATTTGTGCATTTCTTGCAAAAGGATCCATTCATAATCGGAGATCGTCAGTTTTCTTAGCGCCATATTATTTTGACAAAGCAAAATAATTGGTTGCTGCATTCGTGTCCCCAAACAAACCATGTCACATGTCGAGTACCACCTGGTTGAAACGTCAATGTTTGGCGACAACATTTTGATGGCACAAACGTCGCAACTGCTTTGAAGCTTGTTTCTCCACTGCTCCGAGTTTTTGAGGAGTTTAAACAAGTTTCGTAGTTTCGAAAGTGGTGATAAAATAGGACTGGCTTCAATGTTGGTTAAAATTTTACTGGCTTCGTCATCATCATTCTGCAGTTCTTGGTTTTCATTCCAGTTTCCAGTGTCTTCTTGATCTTCTTGATCTCCTTTATTATCTTCGTCGCAAATAGTATCCAGTCCCAATACTTTCAACATTCCTTGCACTGATATATTAAGAATATGTGAATAACATTGAAAGTGTTGATTTTTGTAATCAAAGGTCATCAAATAAGACAATTCCACCATAAACCTTGAATTTGCGTTAGTGTTGTCTACCGTTATTCCGAGTACTTTCAGTGTTATTTGAAAATCTTCTACAGTTTTATAGAAGGATTTAGCAGTGTCTTTAGTACTATGTTGACCATGAGAAGCCACAAAGTCCACTACAAGGGAGTGCAGTTCCCAGTCGTCATCAATGAAGTGGCCAGTGATGCCATTAGAACCTCGATGAGCAACCCAAGACCATCCGTCTATAGTGAAAGATAATTTAGACACGTTTATCTGAAAAATTGCCATTACAGCTCCTTTAATTTTCTCAAATCTGTTTTGAACCATGGATGTCATTCTGTTTCGCATTGGAACTTCAGCGGCCGGATTAAGATAATGAAAGAATTCTTGAGTCTCTTTATCATCAAAAAAGTTGAGAGTTAAATATTTTTTTGCTGTCCAATCTACCAGTTTGTCGTTAAATATTTCTTGTTGAAAAGCCTATATGAACATTATTTTTATTAATTATAAAATTTAATTATTAGATTTTTTCTATAATTCGCGAAAAAGTGCCAGTTTTTCCACCTGTTTTTGGTGTAAAAAGTGATCGATTTTTGGTCGATGACGTGGCGCATGTGCAGTGCCGACCTTTCCGGGCAACAGTGACAAAAGTAGACAGATGCAGTGGAAAAAGTATATGGACAGTGATAAAAGTGAGGCACAGTGACAAAAGTAAATGTTATTTCGGGTGGGTTCGTGCTGCCTCGGGTGTACTCGTGCATCGTGCGCAGCCAACTTCATTCTATTTTCCGACTGTCGTCCCTAACCTAAAATCAATTTCCTAAAAAGTCTCGAGTTGTGTATTTTGTATGTACTTTTGTCACTTGGCAAAAGAAAAAAAAACACCGTCAGTTTCTCCGAAAATACTGTGCTTGGTTTTTTTCACGAAAAATCGGAAATTTTGAAGCCCTCAACTTTATGGGCCAACTATTCAATTGTGAGAACCAGCTTATTATTACTGCCATATTATTGCCATGGTTTTGATAATTGCCATTGTCATTGTTGCGTCAATCGACAAAAAATCGCCTTCTTTTTACACAAAAAACAGGTAAACAAAAACTAGCACTTTTACACAAATTATAGAAAAAGTATCGTGTCCCACACATTGAAAAAGCGACGATTTAAAACTCGTGTGATATCCACCCTCGCTCCGCTCGGGTAGCTAACTTCACACTCGTTTTAAATCTCTCGCTTTTTCAACTTGTAGCACAATATACTATTATATATTATCAGGTTAGGCGAAGCCAAAGTAAATTAAAAAATTCGTATTTTCAGAGTTCTGGAAAAATAGCTGTTTTTAATGTTTTTTATTTTACATAAATTGTCCAATTTATAATAATAGGTTTGAATTTTAAACGTTGCTTTATTTAGGAGATATTTTTATTTTCATACTTGGGAAAGTTTTAGTTCAAATAAAAAAATTTAGAAACCAATATAGATAATAAAAAACCATAGGTTTGGTTTCTGGGTCGCTTGGGATATTATAAAACCTAGGTTTGGTTGTCATTACGTTTTAATGACAGAAGTCGTAAAATGAATTATAAAATTTTTTAATTACTGGTTGAGTTGTGCCCACTGATGGATAAGTTTCTTTGAATTCGTTCGGGTGTTCCTTCTGCAGATGACGCTTTATACCGGTAGTTTTACCGCCTGTCATTTTGATAGTTTTTATCATGAGGGGAGCTTTTAAAAGGCACAATTTACATTTCCCCCATTTGAACTTGTTCTTATGCAAATTGAACTAAAATGAATTTTGGAGCGGCTTGCCATTATGCTTCCTCCGTTTTGGTCGAAATACTGTATCGTCTTGAGCGATTCTACTATAATTGAAATTATAAATGTAAATTAGCATAATATATCACATTCAATAACTAGATAGGTTAAGATTTAAGGTTGTTTAGGTTAAAATTAAAATAATTAAATTTTCTCGAATTCAAACATTTATTTATATTAATTATTATGTAGTACGTTCGTTTTCCTCTTGAGTTTCATTCTGCTCTATCTCTTCAGACTCTTCTGAAGATCTTTTTTGATTTTCACCGCAGACATTCGCTGTCATTTTTAAACTGACACAGCTGACACTAACATCGAGCAAACATTTGAATTTTGAGACGATATGAGACGGAAAATGACAAAAGAATATCCGAGTAACTCGGTTCGAAAAATGCTCGTCTTTCGAACAAAATAAAACGAGATTGACGATCATCTCGCATCGACATTCAACACTATAAGAAGGGTTTTTATTTTGCTGACTATTGCTTTTGTGGGGTCTTTTTTGAGTTTTTTATATGTATTGTCAGTAAGAAGGTCCATGATTTTGTTGTTATAGTCTTCTTCATTCATTATTACCGTTGCGTTGCCTTTGTCTTCGGGTAATATTATGATGTCTTTGTTCTGATTGAGTTCTTTAATTGCTGGTTTTTCTTGTTTTGTTAAGTTTGAGGAGGGAAGTTGGGCTTGGCGTAAGATGTTGGCCGTCCTACGCCGTATGTCATTTGCTTTTTTCGGGTGGAAGGGTATATATTGTGGATTCCAAATTACTGATGATTTCTTCTTTCGAGATTCTTGAGGGAGCTACTGCAAAATTATGTCCTTTAGATAAGGCTGATTTCATTGCTGAGAGGATGGTTAGAGATGTTTTTTACTGTGTTAGTTAATGATGCGTGCCTTACTGGAAGTAATTTGTGAAATTTTATTTTTTGTTTTTGAGTGCTAAACTCTTTAATCCGTTGGGATTGGTCCAATGATATGCGGTCCAATGTAGAGAAAATGTCAAATCTGAGAGTGTTTGATAGGAAAAGGTGAAGTTTTAATAGTTTTTTGGAGGTAGTGTGCAAGGTAAATTTGGTATGTTGTATTTTTTCTTTCAAGAGAAGCAAACTTGTTTTATGTAGAATTGATTTGGATTTATCTGTTCCCAAATTATTTTTAACTGTTAGAATTTTGGGACGATGTTATTGTCCCTACACCGTTTTAAGAGAGCTAAAGGTGTTAGTAGCTTAGCTTGAGAAGACCTGAGCTTACTAAAAGTGTAATAATAAATATTAAACCAAAAAGAACCAATTTTTAACAAAATAGTTGAATTTTCAACCAAAAAAATAAATTTTTAATTAAAACGATGAATCTTCAACCAGAAAATACTATTTTTCAAACATATGCTACAATTTTCAACAAGTCAGATGAACTTTTAACTACAATAATAATGAATCTGATTTTTCGACAAAAAATGTTGAGCTTGGTATTTTGACGAAAAAAAGATGTTAAGATTTGATAAAAAAAGGCGAAGTCGAATAAAAAAGACGAAATTTCAGCAAAATAGTTGTAATTTTAAACAAAAAGACGAATTTCTAACAAACAGACCAATTTTCAACAAAACAATTTCAATCTTCAATCAATAAAATAAGTGTTTAATAAGCTAGTTCAAATTTTAACTGAGTAGTTGAATTTTTAAGCAGAAAAGATTAATTCTCAATGAAAAATTCAATAGTAGCCTTTTCAATTAAAAAGAATTAACTTTTTAACTGAAATAACTATTTGACTCTCAAATATGACAATATCATGTCACTGAAATATTATACGCTTATGTTCGGAAGACAAATTTTTAATACTTACGGGGCGTTATTAAGCATATTTTCTAAAAAAATATCGTATCTGAAATTAATTTTTGTTATACTACGTATCAAAATAAATTCGCTTCAATATAAGTAAACTCACCAGAATCCGATCATAAAGTTGGAATATCTGAATTTCAAAAAAGAAATTATTATTGTAAAATGAGTTTCAATACTTTTAACTGTTGCTTTTAATTTTCAAAGAAAGTGGACTAATGTTTATGCTCTTCATGAATGATATTAACATTTACTCCAACGTCCTTCTTGATTCACCACAGTGGGGCTAAATGATAAATTATAAATAAAATCGAATTGAAGTAGCAAACTACATCGAAAATCAATTACTATATAATTAAGAATCATTTGAATTATACAATAGATGAACAAATCAAATAGTGGAAAATTGAAGAAAAACAAATAAGAATTCACTAATTGTATAATGAAATAAAATCAAAATAACAAATCACATTTCAATTTGATTTAAACTAAATGGAGAATTAATTAAATCACACATCAGATTAACATATTGAAAAAAAATTAAAACTGAACAAAACAAAATTAACAAATTCGACATCCAATTAAAACGAAGCAAAAAATAATTCAAATCGTCAATAAAAATAAATTTAAAATTGATGTAAATGATTACCTATCCATCAATCACGTGACGCAAATTTTGACAAATTTGGACCTTCTCTCCTCCTCCCTATGTAACGCTGTTTCAAAATACATTTTTATTGATAAAAGACATTCAGTATTGATTTAAATCTAATTCAAAATCGTAACATGACACATCATATTTACAAATCAAGAAATAAAAAATTTGTTGACATTTGTATATATTTTAAAATCAAAAATTTTGTTAAAAAATGTTTTAAAATTAAATTTTGTACAAAAAAAGGTTCCAATTTTGAACAAAAAGTAGTGAAATTCCATGCAACAGGCTAAATTTCAATAAATAGATGAATTTTCAACTAAAATTATGAGTCTTCAACCAAAAAAGAAGAATTTTTATCAAAATAAGTCAATTTCCAACAGAACACATGAATTTTCAACTAAAGATAGGAATTTTCATACTAACATTATGAATTTCCAACAAACAAACAAAAAAATTTTCATCAAAATAATTAAATTTTCAACCAGAAGAGATGAATTTTTAAACCAAAAAGATAAATTTTCAACTGAAATGATGAATCTTTAACCAAGTTTCAATCTTTTAAACAAGTAGTTACATTTTTAACAAAAATAGACGAGGTTTTGACACAATTGTGAAAGTCAGTATTTCAACTAAAGAAGATTTTCATTTTTAAAAAAATCTTTGAAGCTCAATACAAAAGACGAAATTTCAACAAAATAGTTGAATTGTTAACTAAATAGTTGAAATTTCAACAAAAATATGAATTTTCAACTGAAATGAGGAATCTTCAACCAAACAACACAAATTAAAAAAAAATAGGTAAATTTTCAACTGAAATGACGAATCCTCAACTAAAAAGGACGAATTTTTTAGTAAAATGTGTGGTTTTTAACCAAAAAAATCTATGGAAATACCTTGAAATGTTTGAAAAACTCTTTGAATTTTCAAAATCTACGAAATCCCTTCATTCTTGTTAATGCATTTTTGAAATACATTAAAATAGGATAAAATAGCGTGAAATTACATGAAATCTAATGATATACATGGAGTCCCTTGAAATATTTGAATTCCTATGAAATACTTCAAAGTGTTCTGCAAAATTAATCAAAATATCTTATTGGGAGCTTTTAAAGGAAATTCTTCAAAACCGGATAATATTTTTGAAATTCTGCGAAATCCACTGAAATATTTTTAAATCTTTCAGTCTATATTGAAATCCCATAACTATCTTTTGACATTTTCTGAATTTGTTGAAATTATCAAAAATACGCTAAAACCTTCCAAATCCTATGAAATCTTATAACATCATGGTTAAGTATGGGAAATTCTTTGCAATCCTATTAATTTTTTTTTAACTTCCTAAAATCCCCTGAAATCTCGAAAATAATAACAAATCTCATTTTGCTTATGTAAATATTTTAAGCCTCGAGAAGTAGATATATCAAAATTATTACTGTAAAATGAGAGCGTACCTCTTAATCTCGCAAATCATCATTTTGAAAATCAAATAATTACAAATTTTTTTTTTCATCAGAACCTTTTTAAATCTTTTGTATATATTTATAATATTCATTATATTAAGAAATAAATTTATGTGATTAAGAAAAAACTTTTTTTGAAAACGAGCTCTTATTAAAATTTACACAAAAGATACAAAATAATTATCTCTGGTAAGAATGCTTGCAAGAATAATAATAATAATAAAGTTTTATTTGGGAGCCGTTAAAAAATTACGACACGCTTTTTTGAAAAGTTTTTCTAGACCTCCCCTTCTTCGTCAAAGATCATTACACAAAGCTTAAACTTCCCGGGGTATCGTCCAAAATATGAACACCGCTCCACCCCTGTATTCTGAGTCAAAAATTAAAAAAAAAAAAATGTATTTCATTTTCAAACAAAAAATATTAATTTTCTATACAAAAAGATATGAATTTTTAACGGAATGATCACTTCTAAACCAAAGAGTTGAACTTTCCAGAAAAAGAGACAAATTTTCAACAAAATGCATGCATTTCTAACTATAAACTATCATCATTTAACCAAAAATGGAATAGATAATTTTTTAACAAAATAATAAAGAATAATAGAAAATAATTTACTTCAAAAGAAAAATAGTTGGAATTCCTTATTGGGTTCTATTAATCTAGTACGTATTCAAACTTCACGCACATGTGTAGATAGTGGATTGCAAAATAGATAAGAATATTTACAATAAAATTTTTTTTATTTATTTTTCTCGAAACTGTTTTCAATCTTCCAAGATCTGCCTAAGATACCCAGGTTTTCAATGCTTCATAACTGCGTTATAGTTTGAAAGCCAAAGCGTCATTGAGATAACTATTTGTATGGCAAATAATACATTTAATAATAATAATAATAATTAGTTATAATTAATTCAAAATTATCAATAATAATATTTAATAATTTAATAATAATACATTAGGCGCTTACGTTTGGAAGACGAATTTTGCTTGATTCAAAGAAGTTATTAAGCATATTTTATCCAATGATATCCCAGTAATTGAGTAAATCTCATCCGTTGAAAAAATAGGACTTTTCACAAAAAAAGTTGCATTTTCTTATTAGATTATAATAATGATTTTTTGAAAATCCATCTTTTTGGTGGAATTCAACTGTTTTTAATCTAAAATCAAAATATTTTTTGATTAAAATATCAACATCAAGAAAATGGTATAGGCTTTAACAAAATTTATTAGGATAAAAAGAACACTGAAAAGAGTACAAAATAAATTTTCATTACTCTATTATAATAAACACTGTTGGTAGAAAAGAAGATACCACAAATAAAATATTGCCAGTGAGTAATATATGTATTTTAAAAAGTATTACATAGAAAACATAATTTGAGAACAAAGATGTTTGAATTATGGAAGAATTGTTCTGCGTTACATTATCCTTTTTTTAAAGTATTATTTACGTGAGCCGGGTCCTGCACCTCCAGGATTATTCCAAACATTTGGATCATTAGGATTCTTTTGTTGAAGCTCCAGCCAAGGATTAAAGTTACGTGGATTATCAGTAATTAAAGATGGTTCAAACTTGTCGTAATTCTGTTCTGAAGCTTGAGAGTGCTTACTGGATTGATCATGAAAATCCGGAACCTTTTTCTTGCCTGAAGCTTTTCCCTTGCCCCGAGAATCCGGAACAGTTTTTCCCTTGCTCCGACGTCCAACTTCTGTAGTGGCATGCGGATTCATTGTGCTCGCTTCTTCATGATTTTGAGAAGAAATTTGTTTTCGGATCCTGAGTTCTCTCCGTTTTCTTTCTTTTTCTGTAAAAAGAATGCTGATATATACAGAAATAATCATATCTGTTCCAAAAGATCTAGATGATGAGCGAGGATCTACATTTGACAGGTATTGAAAAATCATTATTACGAGGGGTCGACTGCTCTCAGTTTACGTGTACGAAGAATATATTTTCAAATAATACAGTGAAACCTGGATTTAGCGTCGATTTTGTGGCTGACGGTCGGCTTCAATCCAGGCTCAGCGAACTATTTTGTCTCTCTCTTGTTTTGTTTCTCTCCTGTTTCTCTCTCTGTTTTGTCATGCCTGACTGAACACCACACACCACCCCGCAGGCCCTCTCACGCATCACCGCTGCGCAGCGACAATTCTCGGAAACGCTGAATCAGGGATCGCTCAATCGAGGTTTGACTGTACTTTGCAATACTTGAGCAATAGGTACATTTTGGAATATTTTCGATCACAAGAAATACTTGGAATATATTTGTTCTTAGAGTAAAGGGATCAAGGGGAAAACAGCTCCTACTAGTTCGGATAACTGAGTCATCCAGCGGATTCCCAAGTTTGTTTCCCCGACGGAAGAGAAACATGATGATTTATGAGGCGCATTCCGTCGCGGAGTAATGGAATCGTGTTTAAATCGTCGGATACCCGAGAAATAGCTCAATGTTTGTGAGAATATTTGACAGTATTTCGTAATAATTTGGAATTTTACAAAATACTTTCGAATATTTGAGACTGTTTGGGAATAATTCAAGATATCTGAAGTATTAAGAATACTGATACCTTCTTGGCTGATCTTTCCTTTTAATAGCCCTCTTTCTCTGCGCCAGTTTTTGTCTCCTCGCATTGATGCATCATGTACCAGCTCACTCGTATCTATATGATTAGATGGTTTATGAGGAGCAATAAATTGAAGAACATGATTATTTTGGTTCAACAACCATGGAGGCAAATAAGCTTGGCCGAGTTGAGGAAGAGGCAAAGATTCTTGAGGACTGAAATGATATCCAGGACTTCGTTGATGCAAAAATTCTTGAGGATAAGCATAATATCCAGGATTTCGTGAATTAAAAAATTCTGGAGAATAAGATTGAGGTCCACCTAATTCCAGAGCATCATGCGCTAGAGCAGTGGGATTATTATGTGTCGAAGATGATTGCGTATGGAGTCTAGAAGTGCCAAGATAAATTATTCCATCTCGATCATTTTGATAAGGCTTAGGCAAGATTCTTCTGAAACCTGATGCTTCTGTAAAAAGACAAATATGAAAAAATATAGATGAGACTCATCATATCAGAAGCAAGTGATCCATATGTTGATTAAAAAAGGATAATGATTATGATACTTACCGAATTCGTTAAAGAGAAGCATGAAGTTGAGCACAAGAGCACCAAAGAAGAGCCCCATTTTCTTTGGACGTAGATTCAACTGACTCTTTCAGAATTTCGTACGCGGAAAATAATGATTTTTCAGAAATCCGCTTTCTTCTATATATACTGGCCGTTTGACGTACATTTGCAGGTAGCGAAGGGAGAAATCGGTAGGGCGATGTACACTTCTTCAAGTTTTATTTATTTATCATGAAATTTTCCTCATTCTTCGAAGATTGCGATATGCGACACAAGTGTTTACTGCGTAACAGTTTAAGGGACAACGCGTCATTGTAATAACTATTTGTATATCAAATACCACATTTTAGACAAGCTATATCAGGGAAAATCAAAAAGCTCAGAATATCATGTCCCTAGAGTTTTATAAGCTTGTGTTTGGAAGACCAATTTTTGTTAATTGTAGGGTTTTATTCAGCGAATTTTCTCGAATGATATCCTATCTGCCAATTATTTTAATATATTTTCAAACATAGCGCTGCCATTTCGTTAATTTCGAACCACTGAAACTCACCATAATCCGACAAGGAATTTAGAATATCTAAATCTTAAGAAAGGAATTAATATTCTAAAATGAGTTTCCATACATTTGATTGTTGCTGTAAACGTTAATTTGTAGTAATATTGATCGATTCATAAATGTACCAATTTACTTCCATTATTATGACTGCAGTCATTACAGCTATGATGGTTGAAGTTCACTTACCAAAATAAAAACAAAAATAATAATCAGAATTGAGCGGTAAAATTGCAGACATAACAGCCCAAAATGCTCTCAAAAAAGAGTAAATGAAATTATTTTTTCAAGAAAATAGAGAATAGAATTCTTTCAGATGAAACTGATGTGTAGGTTATGTATTGAATTCAATATGGAACGCTTTGAATTCCAAATTTTTTAAGTAAAAATATTGCAAATTTAATTATACAGATGAGTTTTCAACCAAAAAGATCTAGTTTCAACCAGAAAGATTTATCTTCTACTTAAAGACCTTAATTTTCGACAAAATAGATGAACCCTCCCCTACATAGTTAAATGTTATGGATCTATTTTCAGTTAAGACGATTAACTTTCAAACAAAAAGAAAAGAAGAATTTTCAATGAAATAGTGAAATTTACAATCAGAGAGATAAATTTTCAACTGAAAATATGAAGTTGTAAACAAAAAATTTTATTTTTAGCCTTCTCCATAACAGATTATGAATTTTCAACCATACAGATATAGTTTAGTTTTGCTCCCTCATAGAGAAAGCTTTGTAATGGAAACATTTTCAAAAATTTTTAAATTCATTTAAGTAAACCTTCCTCAATTTAAAATTGTCTAATACAATGTTCTAAGCAATTATCCGGATGTGTGTGCGAATGTGTGCATGTATGTTTATGTGTGAAACTGACCAAAGGATTTCTAAAAATATGTATTGCATTTAGTTTAGCTCTCAATAATATTTTAAAAATTGGTTTCTTATAGTAAAACTTTTTTCGTCAACATAATTCAAAGTTGATGCAAGGATATTAAAGATTCCTTGATTCGAGACGAATCGACTGACCTATAATAATATACTTTATTGAAGATTAAGGAAGTTATCTTATTCATAACATTTGAAATATCTGTTTCAAACAGAAAAATTTGTTTCATCGACATAATTAAAAATGAGGGGTCGACCACTCTGATTTTTCGTGTACCAGGAATATATTCCCTGAAGAATATTCGGGAATATACAGAATATATCGGAATATGAGAATATGTAGGAATATGAGGGAATATGAGACAATATTTCGGAATATATTTAAATTAGGTATATTAAATTACATATTACATACGTACTCACCCTTTCCTTCAAACACCATAATTTTTGTTTTATTTATGTTTATTTTGATGCCTATGTTCTTCATTCTTATATTCAGTTTGCTGAACATTCTAACAAATCTTCGATTGACTCTGCCGTAGCAACCTTATCATCTGCAAAAGCTAACCCACGTACCATCAGTGTCCCGAGGTCCACAAATAATCATAAATTCACGAAATAATAAATGAATAAACAAACAAATAAGGGGTCATCCACAATTTACGTAAAGTGTTTTTCTGAAATTTTTAACCCCCTCTCCCCCCATGTAAAATACCGTGAGATTTGCTGTCCCCACCCTCTCCAAATCTTGCTAAGATTTCATAAACTTAGGAAACGAAATTACATTTAAAATATGAACTCTGTTAATTGAAAAAGCGTGGAAGCTTAACGAAATTAGTTTAAGATAATTAAATTTGTTAATAACAATAAGTATTCATTTACAATCATAGTACAATTTAGTACAATTTTATAATATCTTCAGTGCCTGAAATTGTTGCGAAGTCCGACACACTTTGTGTATTCTATCACTATAATTCTTTACTCTATAAATTATAAAATATAAATATAAATTATCAAAATTCCTATTTATTTATCGCGTGCTCCACAGACGCTCCCCCTTCTTTCGATTTTTACTTCAATTGGAACAATTGGAATTTCGTAGCAAGGTCCACAAGTTGGTAGAAAACTTAACTATTTGGTCGAAAGTTGAACTACTGTGTTAAAAAACTCATTTTTATAGTTGAAGATTCATAATCTTAGTTAAAAATTAATTTCTTTAGTTCAAAATTTAATGATCTCGTTGAAAACTCGTTTTATTTTTTGGCTGAAAATCATTTTTTTAGTAAATATTTATCTATTACATTTTTGGTGAAAAATTTATCTTTGTTAGATAAAAATTCAACTATTTGGTTGAAAATTCATATTTTTTGTTAGAAAAATAATTCTCTTGGTTGAAAATCATTATTTCCAAACTCGAATAAAAAAAATAATAAAAATTGAAATTTTGTTGAAAATAAAAGAATTTTCAAGAAAATAGTTGAATTTTTAACTAAACAGTTGAATTTTCAACCTATAAACGTAAATTTGCAATCAATTGGTCGAATTTTTAAAGAAAAAAGTTTTTTTTTTAATTCAAGCAGTTGTATTCTTAACCAAATTTTTAAGTCTTCAAGCAAAAAAGAATTATTGAGAGGACAGTTGAATTTTCAAACAAAAATTTTTTTAACAAGAAAGATGAATTTTCGAACCAAAAAGACGAATTCTCAATAAATTTTAATTTTTAACATCAAAAAGCTGGTATAGGCTTTAACGAAATTCATTATCTTATATGACGAATACACATAGTAATAATTTTTAAATTGAAAATTCAACTATTCCATTTTTTTATTCATCTACTTTAGCTGAAAATTCAACTATTTTGTTAAGAATTTAATATTTTGGATAATGGTTTATTATTTGAAAAATTCATCTCTTTGGTCAAATTTAACTATTTTGTGGAAAATTCGTTTTCTTTAACACAATTTAATTTTTCTAAATGCAAATTTGACTATTCCATACTTGGTAGGATACGTAGCTTTTTAAGTTGCAAATTTAACGATTCTGATGAGAATTCATGTATTTTGTTGAAAATTCTTCCTTTGTGGAAGAAAATTAATTTTTTAAACTGAAAATTCAACTATTCTAGTTAAAATATTGCATCATTTCAGTCGAAAATTCATCTCTTTTTATATCAATTTTAGCTTTTTTGGTTCCAAATTCAAGCACCACACTTTGAAACCCCTTTGCGACTAGCAAGAGGGTTATTATTTTCGTAATCATCAACGTAAGCTACTGATGGGAGAACAATCTTGTTAGGATATGCTTTAATTAAGAAATAAAATACTTTCCTTATCTAATCAATATTTAAGAAAACCTAGCATAATTTCTGACTCAGATAGAATTATTTCTAAGAACATTTCTGAAACAAAAACCTTTCTCAAAAGACATAAAGATCTTTTTATAACACGTGCTAATAGAGGTAACGTTACTGTTATTCTCAATAAACAAGATTATTATAACAAAATGGAATTAATGTTAAATGATAAAACAACTTATGACAAAATTGATGATAACCCCTTAAAATCTTTACAAAATAAAACTTTCAATAAAATTAATAAATGGAGAATTGAAGGCTTTTTAGGTTCTTATATAGAGAGACAAGATCTTATTACAGAGAATACTAATCTAGCTAGAATGTATGGACTTCCTAAAATTCATAAAAATGATTTTTCTCTGAGACCTGTAGTTAGCACTATTAATTCTCCTACATATACTATGGCTAAGGTCTTTAATAATATTTTAAACTCTGCTCTACCTAAACCGAAATCTTGTATAAAAAATGTTATTTATTTGAAACAAAAATTAGATAAAATCATTATTTCTCCTGAATACATTATGATTTCTCTTGATGTAACTTCTCTCTTTACTAACGTTCCTATAGAATTGGTACTTAAGAGTTACTCTATTACCTTTAGATAAATTCAAAGAAGGGAATAAATTCCTGATGGATAATACCTATTTCCAATTTAATAATATTTATTATAGACAAACTTTTGGAACTCCCATGGGTTCTCCTATTTCAAATAATTTAGCTGACATGGTAATGCAAGATCTAGAATCTGAGATCTTTGATAAACTAGACTTTGAAATCTTTTCCTATTCTCGTTATGTAGATGATCCATTTTTAATTATTCCTGAGGAAAAAATTGAAATTATTAAAAAAACTTTCAACTCAATCCATAAAAGATTACAATTCACACATGAAATTGAAAAGAACAATACTATTAACTTTCTTAATATTAGTATTATTAAAAATGATAATGGTACCATCTCTAATAATTGGTTTCGCCAATCAACTTATTCTGGTCGTTTGCTTAATTTTTTATCGAAACATCCATTCCAACAAAAAATAGCTATTATAAAGAACTTAGTTGATTCAGCTATTTTACTCTCGGATAAAAAATTCCATAATGATAACTTAAAAATAGTAAAACATTTTCTTTTCCTGAATAACTTCCCACTAAATATTATTGATAAACAAACTGATAACAAATTAGAAGAAATTAATAACAAAAACAGAATTAATAATTATAATAACACTGTAAAAAAAGAATTTGACCCTAAAAGCAATATTACTATTCCATACTATGGTAAAATTTCATTTTTGATAAAATGATAAAACTAGGCAAAGACCAATTAGAAATTTTAGAAAAAACTAACATAGTTTACCGTTTTTAATGTAATTATGGCAAATGCTATATTGGACAAACAAAAAGACCTTTACACATCAGACGTAAAGAACACCAGGATAGTGTTAGATTAAACTAGTGATGCCGTTCGATACGAGACTGTCTCGATATCGTATCGAAAAATCTCGGTTTTTTCTCGTATCGGTATCGGTTTCTGAGACTCCAGTCTCGGTTTTGTCTCGTATCGTTTTGGTATCGGAGAACCGATATATCGCTCGGATCGTCTCGGGATTTTGAGACTGGACAGCCAGATGGTGGTTTCCTACGGAACAACAGTAGAAGGGGAACGGGGACAAGTTTCAACTACCTGAGTACCAATGAACCTTTTCTTGTAATTTAAAGTTCTGAACCTTCAAATGAATCAAATATATTTTCCCTGGTATTTTTCAAATTCTATTATATCTAGAAATATTTTTCAACTTCAGATAAAAATATGCATTATAAGTTTCTTTTATAATTGAATTATTTTCAATGCAATGAACGATTATATTTTTGTTCTCGTCAGATCACTAAAGATAAGCAGCGTTGGGCGCGGTTAGTACTTGAATGGGTGACCATTCGAGAATACTGCGTGCTGTTGGCACATCGTGGGTGTGGTGAGCCCACACTTGTAGTTATTTACTAACTACAAGAAACTATCCACCTAGAAACACTACCCGAATCGGGTAGTGTCACGCCTACCCTGAAAGGGAAATGGCTTAATGGTATACTTATAGCTAATTCCGAGAAAAACGACCGACAATTTGGAGATTAAAATTTCACGGGTTTTCAAAATCGGCTTTGGATAGAGATTCAAAATGGATTTTTTCATTTTTCACCAAAATAAAAACTTATTCCCGACATATGGGTATATGCTGAATGATAATAACAAAAAAGTTTTCGCCAAAAAAATAATTTTTTTTCCGATAAAATCAAAGTTGAAGATTGTGATATCATAGTATGACATTTTTTTGCTAAAAATCCTAAAAAATAAGAAAATATATATGATTTATTTTGTGACTGAATTATAAGAATTTGAAGAAATATCGATAAACTAAAATCTTATTGAAAATTGCGAATGATAATGAAATTATATTTCAAAACAATCCTTTTACCACAATATGTAATTCATTTTGCATGCATTTTTTATGCAATAAACCCTTTTTTGATAAAAATGGTGGTTACCCAGTATTTTGCTGCTACTTTTAAGCTATGCTTTTCTAAAAGAGTGAATTATGAGTAAGTTTCGATGTAAAGCTTTTATTGATCTTTTCCGTAAAATGTCAATTTCTTATTTTTGTTTTCATAATTAGAACATTCACAATTTTCTGAATAAATTTGTCTTAACCTGTTATACATATTAAAATAAAATGGAACAATATAGTAATGGGAAAAACGTATTTATTAAAGAAAAGACTTATCACTTTCAGAAAAGAGGAAGTTTTTCAATTTGTGGAAAAAATAATTTTTCATACAGAATACACAATTCAAATAACAATTTATTTGTTAAAATTTTTTGAACACTCACATTCTAGCTAAGAAAGAGATTCTGAGATATGAGAACCAGGATAATCAGTATTATGATTTGGATTTTAAAGTATAAATCTAATTTTTCTACGATTTTGCAGAAATTAAAAAAAAATATATCTGAAGATTTCAGATATGTCGAAAATGAATTGTAAAGAAAATTTCGTTATTTTATAGGATGTTACAAAATCTGAGGAATAATAATTGGCGTCATTTTGACCTTTCAAACTTCAGGACTTTTAGAAGTTTGGAAGAAATTAGAAAATATTTGATATATTTTCAGAAAAGTTTCCTAGTTTGAAAATATTTTTTATTTGTTTAAAAATTCTAAAATTCCTCTTGAATTTTTCTAACGAATTGTGAAAAACTTTAAAAATTCCAAAAATTGTACTTCCACATTTCCACAAATCTTCCACATTTTTTAATTCCTTTTGAAACTTTTTCTATTTTTTTCAACAATTGATTGGCCTTGAACATATTTTTAAAACGTCGAAACATTCTAAATATCTTTTAAAATAATTCGAATTTTTCCTGAAATTAAAAAAAGTCTGAAAAATCAAAAACATTACCTTAAAATTTTCCAGATTTTTTTGGTGACAAGTTTGTGAATGCTTTCAATTATTTTAAAGTCATTTTGAATATTCTCTTCAAACTAATTTAAAAAAAAGAATCATTTTGAATTTTGCAAGGAACTTAAGCAACTTTTTCATTCTCTTGAAATCTTTCAAAACACGTGAAAAGCTTCTAAATGTTTTGTTCACTATCTTTAAAAATATGCTCTTTGTTTGAAATTCCTATAAGTCTGTTAAACTGACTTGAATTTTTCTAAAAAATTTGGAGAAACTTTCAAAATTACAAAAATTGCCTTTAAATCTTCCACATTTTTTTCAACATTTTTAGAAATCTTTTTCATCTTTTTGAATTTTCTTTAATAATTAATTCGTCAAAATATAAAATCATTTTAAGTTTTCCTACTTTTTTTGAAATGTTCAAAAATCCACATTTGATTCAAAAATTTACTTTTTGTTTAAATTTAATTGAAATCTTTTTAAGTTTTAAATTATTCTTGAATCATTTTAAAACTTCAAAATAACTCTTAAGCTTTCACCAATTATAAGATGAATAAATAAGCTAATTTACTAATATTTTTCAGAGAAATTATTATTATTATTATCATTCATAATAATAATTTCCTTCCAAACAATCAATGGATCAGAAATCAAACGGTACTTCGGCAAAATAAGAAGTATATAAAATACGATTAGTAGTATTATTGGGTCAAATGATTGCAGATTCACGTAAAATAGAAGTTGATATCTTTGCGCCTCTCTATCAACAAATAAAAACTAAGAGGAATTATTTAAATAAAAACTTTCGTTTAAAGCTAACAAACTTTTATCTGTCCATGTAAAAGATTTAATTTAAAAATTGAATTGAAATAAGTTTGAGTTTGTTTAAATCAGACAGATCTCACTGAGCGCCTTAGAATTTCTTCGGCAGTGCAAATTGTAGAGTTGTAGAGTTTAGATTTTTGGAATATATAATTCTTTTCTTTCAAGGCCTAGTCCCAAAGGGATAAGCTCCTCGCACCTTCTTTTTCCGGGCATCGCCCGATTCGCATTCGTCTACCTGCTAAGTATACCCCCACCATTGCGCTATGCGAGTTACCCCTCACTTGCTTTTGCCAAGTATATCTGGCGGGCGATGGTCAATTCCTCCTTGGTTACCTGAGGTAGGTTCCCCCACTACGCGGCTTCCCCTCACTCAGCCG
>CAKNYM010038970.1:0-10066 GCA_932195095.1 Andricus curvator | reverse complement strand
ATGAGGCAATGAACTTTCGAGTTCGAACTGCTAATCTATAATATAATCATCAATTTTTTAATTATTCTTTCATAACATGAAATACGTTCTTATTAACCAGTTAACTGGTAGGCTCGAAATCGACGTTATGTGCCAAAATTGTTAGAAGCAAGTAATGCCGTATTCTTCATGAAAGTTTATTTGCTAAGGGGTTTTTAGGTCGCTGAGGACGAATCCGGTGTCAAAAATGAGAAATTCAAAATGGCGGATCTAATATGACGAACTACAATGCAAAAATCATGTGACTTGAATGAAAGGCAGTACTGAAGAGTTTTTCAAGTCGCTGATGACTATTCTACTTTATTATCAGCTATTTTGAATTTTAAAATTTTGACCACGGATTCGTCATCAGCACGGTCGTATACACAGGTCCGGGGGCTCTCGTGGTGGGGGAAGTTCCCTAACGTAAGCCAGGAAGTTTCTCACACTGACCACTGAGTGTAGTGGCGTATGTGTCGATTAGTGTAGGATTTGAAAAGGTAAACACGTTTTATAACCTCAAAGTCTCAACTGCTCTCAAATAACTGAATCGTAAAGTAGTAGATATGTAATATGTGTAATATTCAAGTAAAAGAAATGCAAAAATGCCGTGCGTTTGTGCCGTACCAAAGTGCAAAACAAATAGTTCAAAATTTATAGGCAAGAGACAAACTTTTAAAGTGCCGAGTGATCTTGTTGTCCGGAGAGAATCGGAATTGTGTGTCCCCAGCGTGAATGTTTTTCGTTCAAAGGGACGTATTTGCGAATTTCATTTTCCGGAGAACGATATTTTCAGAGAGTGTGTAAGTTGTGATAGCGAAAGGCGAATTATTCATCGTGCTCCGTTACAATACGCTCGCTTGAGAAATGGTGCCAAACAAGTTTCATGCAATTTACTTTGAATCATACAATTTTTAGCATCAATACGTGTTTATTATTTTCATTAATTTAAAAAAGTATCTATATTATTTAAATTATTGAATAAATCTGGATTACATTGACTTCTTGAAAGTAAAATTTCAAATTAAACCGCAACTTTGTGAAATAATCGGAAGCTTCAATAAGAGAACTTCCCCCACCACGAGAGCCCCCGGACCTATGTATACGATCGTGGTCATCAGCGACCAAAAAAACCAGTTAGTACTGACCAGCCCCCTGCAACGTCTGTATGTCAGCGTTAGTTCACTAGTACGGTCAAGTGAAGGGCAGATGGCGCTGGGAGTCTTTCCAGCCTGTTTTTACATGGCAAACATAGGCAAAATTAGTTAGAAATTAATTTAATTGATATTATTCGTAATGACAATCGGTTTTATATATCACATTATTGAAGTTTCATATCTTTTTAAATATTAGAATAATTGTAAGTAAAAAAAAAAATCATCAAAATCTTTTTTTTTAGCTGCGGGAAATATGAAAGGTTTCAACCGTAATATGGAGGAAATGTATTTAAATTTTTTTCAACTCAAGAAAAGTTAAACTTATAGTTATACTAATTTTTATTATTGCATTCCAAATGAGTCTATAAAAATAAAATATTTTTGCGAAAAATAAGTTTGAAAAAAAAGCATGGAGAGACAAACAATATTTTTTTTATTATATATAGTTACAAAAAAAATAGTGCAAAACTGATAAAATATTTTTATAATATAATATATAATACAATATTGTGAAATTATATTTCATAAACAAAATTACTGTTATGAAATATAAAATTTAATTAAAAATTGAAATTAAATAACAGATATTCTAATTTTATATTGGGGTAAGGATTTGATTTATTGGGAAAGAAAATTAAAATAAGAACAACGTCATATGCTGGTATAAATAAGCAATTTATTAATGACAGTAACCCTAAAAAAATAAAAAATAAGCCGTTTAAACCTCAGCAACTCGACTAAGTTAAAAAAAAAATTTCGATTAATTAATTCAAATACTGGTTAAATTAAAAATAGAGATATCGTTTCAGTTTAGGATAAGATGTTCGATAATTTGTATTAAAATATATAGTTTTTATTAAAATACATCGTTCTTATTTAATTTTTTATATTTCTACTAACAGGTTTTTTTGAGATAAAGATATTGTTCCAGTTTGAGATAAAATGTTCGATATTTTTTATTGAAATACATATAGTTCTTAGTTAATTTTTCATATTTCTACGAAAGAATTTTCAAAAGTGAAGATATATTTTTATTTTAGGATAAAATTGTCTATATTTTCCATTAAAATACATAGTTCTTGTTCATTTTTTTATATTTCTACGAAAGAATTTTTTTAAATGAAGATATCTTAAAATTTTGTATTTCTTTTTTCAAAATGTTAAAAAATCTACACATTGTTTAAAATTTGTTGAAACCCACGTGCGAATTCACGGTCGGGCTAACCGTCGGACGGTCGGTCCAACTTTGTGCGCCACTGGTCGGGCCAACCAGCTAAATGATAACGGTCAACCGCCTTTGGCTTCTCAAGGTCGGCCCGACATTTGGTCCCATATATGGGCCATCTATTAAGATGATGTCGGCCCAACCTTGGACAACAATGTGGTATTCAAAAAATAAATAATAATTGATTGCGAGTATTTTGACTATAAATGTTAATGGTCCTGCTTAGAATGAATACATATATTACATTTTTAAACATTATATTACAAATAAAATTTCTAACGCTACGGGGTTTCGAACCTACGCCTATACCTGAACCTATAGCCTAGCAGTCGGGAGTCTTACCCATTACTCTATACCTAAAGAATTGAAAGTCAATGAAAAAACCATCCTCATAAGCTACAGCTCAAAGCAGTTAAGAAAAACAATTTGTTAACTCTTTTTTCTCATTAATTTTTGTATTATTATATGACATCATGTAGATGTCAAATAAATTATCTGTTAACGGGAATATAAATTAAAAAAATTTTTAATAAATAATTTAAATCGATTACAATTTTTAGAGTTTCGTAGCCCCGGGCGGAAACCCTTAAATTTTTGTTCAACAAATTTTTTTTCAACAAATTTTTTTCAACAATTTTTTTTCAAAATTTGTTTTTAAATTTTTTTCAACAAATTTTTTTCAAGAATTTTTCTTCAAACCATTTTTTTTCAAAATGTTTGTTCTCAACAATTTCTTATCAAAAAATTTTTTTAAACAATTTTTTTGAAACATTTTTTAAACCCTAGTATATCCGACGGCTAGCCCATATTTGGGCCAAGGTTTGACCGACCGTTGGGTGCATCATGATGACTTATACAATGCAATGTTATGCCGATGGTCGGGCCATCTCTTGCCCAGAGTCGAGCCGACCGTACTTTCACGATCTTTTTGAAACAATGAACCAGAGTTTATCCGACGGTCTGTTCATACTCGGGCCAAGGTTTGACCGAGCGTCAGGTGCATCAAGGTGACTTGTGGCTAACCGACTGCTGTATCCAAAGTTGGACCGACCGAATTTTTGCGGTCGTACCGACCAATCTGCCACAGTTCATCCGATGGTCGGCCCAACGTTGGGCCAGAATTGGGCCGACAGTCGGCTTTTCGCCCGCTGCCGACGTCAGTTGCAAATGTCGGTGGGACCATGGCAGCCTGAAAACACCTTAGTCGGCCCAACTCGGGTTACCGTAGATCGGTTACCAAAGCAGGGCCGATGGTCAATCTCTGGCAGCCGACCCAATTTCGCACCTGGGAATCTTCTCAAGGTTTAAATTACTTTTTAATCATTTCAAATATTTTAAATATCTCTCAAACTTACTTACATTTTTTCTGAATTAATAATTGTTCAATTGTTATTTATTCATCAAAATTGGTTTATAAATATTCTCTTAAAAATAATTTCAAATTTTCTCAGGAATCTCAATAAATTTTTTTAATATCTTGAAACCTTTCAAAATCCCTAAAAAGCTTTAAAATTTTATTTCAAAAACTTCAAAAATCTACATTTCGTTAAATTTTTTTTGAAATATTCTCAAGTTTAAAAATGAGTTTGAATCTTTTTAAAACTTCTAAATATCTCTGATGTTACTCGAATTTGAAAAAATGATTCGTTCAACTTTTATTTAAATAAAAATTGAACAGTTTCACTCGCAAACTAAAAATTTTTCAAATAGAGTAATAAAATAAGTAAAATTGTAAAGTTAAAAGTTTAATTTTGCTTTCTGAAATTTTAACGATTCAAGGCTTTCTTTTGCAATGAATTCAGATTAAAATTATTTAGTTTTAAATATTTGATTTATAATTGTGGATTTTGAATAGAAACTAAAATATTGCTAAATATTCCAAAATTATATATTTTTAATTGTGTCAGTTAAAAATTTTATATTTTAGACGTTTCAGACTGAAATTATGAATTTATTAATTTAAAATTAATTTGATGTTCAAAATAGTTTATAAAGTTTTAATTGGACGTTTACATTTGTTTAACTACTACAGTAACTTAGGCTTTTGAATCTAAACAGATATAGTTTTATTTTAAGATAAAATGTTCTATATTTTTTATTACAATACATAGTTCTTATTTAATTCTTTATATTTCTACAAAAGAATTTTTTAAATTTCTACAAAAGAATTTTTTAAATATAGATATAGTTTCACTTTAGGATAAAATGCATAAATGATACCTTCTTCATTTATTTGTTTGAAGAAAACTATTATTTTAATTATTCAATCCTTTGGTAATTTGATTCTGTACTTTACTTTTACACTTTATCAAGAAAAAAAATGTATATAATAAACCGGTGTACCGGCACTGTCGTGCGGTACCACTTATATTTTATATCTCACAAACAGTTCAATCAAAAATAAGGAAATATTAATTGCCTATTATTACATAAACAACAATAATATTATTACTTTGAAATTAAACAACAATCATTCATTGTAAATATAAATATTTTATATTTATATTTTATACTTGCCACTCCCAGAACAGTGACTCCATCCTCTGCAAAAGTTTTTCGCTCCCACAAAATACCTTCTTAAAAAAAAATTCTCTCGCACACGCCGTGTCCGGTTTATACCACAAAATTTCCCCTTGGGATGGCTTTTTGCCAGGCTTTTAGATTTTCTTTACCTTTTGGCACGTAAAAGAAATGGAATTTTTCGGAGCAGCTGTCATAACCTGACTTACATCCAGGGGCTTTCTATTCTTGCCATGTAAACATAGGCTGGAAAGACTCCCAGCGCCATCTGCGCTCCGCGCTTCACTTGACCGTACTAGTCAACTACCGTCGTTGCAGGGGGCTGGTACTGACTTTCATTTAAATCACGTGACGTAAGCATTTTATTTTACCATATTGGATTCGCGAGTTTTAAGTTGTAAGTTTTGACCTCATATTCGCCATCAGCGACCTAAAAGACACCTTAAGTACCGAATTCCATTCAAATTACGTGACTTTTGCATTTTAGTCCGCCATATTGGATCAGCGATTATGAATTTTTCAATTTTGACACCGGATTCGTCACCAGCGACCAAAAAAACTAGGGCATACCAATTTTTATCAAAATCCATTGAGTCTTGTGGCAGTTATTTAAAATGCGCATATGGGGCATAATTTCTGAAGTGTACCCACCTCGAAAATCAAAGTTGTCCGATCGGGCTAAAAATTGGCCCAATTGTAGTCCTATTAGATAGTACTCCTCACACCAAAAATTAATTCATTTTGATAATTATTTATCAAAGTGGAGGGGGTACAATTTTGTGTTTTTTAAGAAAAGCTTTACTTTCAAACGTTTGTAACTTTTGTCCTATTGCCTTAAAAAAAATTTCACTTGAAATATTTTCGATAGATTTTTTCACACGCTTTCTGTTGGTAATAATGATTTTTGAAAAAAATCAAAATTTGACCCAAATTTTCGAAAATCAAAAATAAATTCGACTTTTTTTCAAACTTGGGCACTTTTTTTTTCTTTAAAATATTTTTAAACGAAAGCTGAGATTTTTTCCTATAAGACCTCAAATTTTCAGAGTGGCAAATTAATTTGTCTTAGTAGATAAGTAGGCTGCGTTCTAATGCAAGATTCCTACCTTACCGACATCGAGAAGCTTCTAACCTGTAGTGGTTCATGTCCGTGCTAAGCTTCTAGAACATTCTCGGTGGGTCCTTGATGACGTCATAGATAATATTGCGCAATTGTGCCAGCTAAATTCATGTAACAACAGGTTCAAGGTTATTTCTTATCTGAAGAATGTAGCGTAAATCCTTGCAAGGTTACATTTTGCTTTGTCCTGGCAATTTCTACTGCGTCATATAGTTATTGCAAGAAAAACAAGGATGATTTATTGCTTCCTTAGAGATAACATATTTATTTAATGAGCCAAAAGGTGCAGGTGTATAGATGAAATTTGATACCGAGGGCAATGCATGACATCCTGTTTTCTCTATAAATTTTATTATTGTTTCCTTATAGATAACATATTCAACTGAAAAATTCCTGCCATTATTTAGTGTGCAAATAATTCGTGAGAAACATTCTTCTGCAGTCTGGAACCTTCTATAACCCAAAGAGGTAGATATATTACTATTAGAGAACATTCTTCATGACTGTATCAAATTATAGAGCGCAATTTCTGAAAAGCATTTTTTAGTGAACAAGTTCAAGGTTATTTTCAATGACGCATTACATTTTGCGTTGCAAAAGATTATATTCCAAACGTGTCGATTATAATGTAGAACGTTCTAGAACTAAAGGATAAAAAGGAAGATGAAAACAATTAGAATTAAAAAATATTTTAAGTCAATTGAATATATATATATATATATAATATATATATATATAAATAATAATATATAATACAGGTAAAAAAAAAGTGCCTAAAGGATTCCTTATGGTAGGTCATATGTTCGGGATCCTTATCGCTTTATTCTGGTATCGAGTAGCGAGCGAGGACTAGAGAGATAACGTCCAGACTTGTTTAGACGTTTTGATTTCAGAAGCATTCATGAATCGACAGTCTCAAGCTGCTGTACATTTCATTAGACTCTGCTTTCGTTCTCTAGAGATCAGTTCTGTTTACTGCTCACAAAAGTTCGCTTTCTTAGTCGAACTACAACGTTTGATATTCATTCTTTTGCCATATGCTAGGTCCAGTCAACCTCTCGATGTGTTACATGAAATAAGATACTGCAAAACAATTTCGAGACTCAAGAGAGATAATACAGCGTGCATTTTATTCCAAGCTTTTTCACACGTGCTTTAACTTAAATATATTAAGAGTGCACTGTCCGACACTTATCGCTCCTTAAGAACACTTGATATGAGGTCACATGTCTTTTTTATTCACACATATATGCTAGTTTTTCAGCACCTTTTTCATCTCTTATTTAGAAAGGACAGTTTTGCATATTACACGTTGAAAATTTAAATTTATAAAAAAATAAGCTAAATACAAAATAAATATTATGAAATTTTCAATCATCCACTAAAGCTACTGTTTATAGAAATCAAGGATGATTTTGTTGCTTTCTGTCTAAATAATTTAATTCAAAGGCCAAAAATCTTCTGCAAACATCTTCAAAGTTATTTGTTATTTTCTGATGACGCATTACATTTTTCACTTCGCAAAACGTTATCTTTCAAACGTGTCGAATATGATGTAGAACGTTTTAGAACTTTGTTACATCATTTAATGCAATACTTCAAATTATACTAGGCAATTTCTGGAAAGAATTTTTTCGTAAACAACTTGAAGGTTATTTTCATGACGCATTACATTTTTGCGTTCCAAAAATTATATCCCAAACGTGTCGATTATAATGTAGAACGTTCTAGAACATTAAGACAAAGAGGGAAATATATTACTAGACAAGGATAGCAAATGTGCATCTATAAAAGACGCGCTTCGCATATATTTCTTTCAGTTGTCCTCCAGCATTTGAGAAATACACAAGCATAAAAAAGTCAAGTGAAGTGAAAATTGATATAGTGATTTGAAATATTTTTTTGAACTGTTTTTAAATAACAGTACAGTTTTGTACACTTTAATATATACTTTTTTTCGACTTTTTAAAAGTTTATTCTTATTATTACCATACATTCAGTAACATATACGACTTGTGAACTGGAGATAAGAAACCTGCTGTTGAAAATCGGTTAGTGCTCCTTCTTATTATTTAAAATTTACACACAGTGCCATCCGTTGGAATATTTGTGAAATTGTTTGACTATAAAAGTCAATTCATAGCGAATTTTTTTCCAGTTGTCCTCTAACCATCCTATGAGAATAATATTCAAAAAATGGAATCATTGGACTGTAAGAAGGTTGTCCAGATTTACGATGATGTATATGACATTTTGAATGAAAATGCAACAGCTTCGGAGATCTTATACTGGAAGCATCAGTGCACCCAGGATATTCGAAGGCTCAATAAAATTTTGCGTCAGGGGAACCAAAATTTATCTTTGGGTAAAAAAAATAAACTACAAGCAACTATTGGCCTACTGACATCCAAGAATAGATTATTCACAAAGCTACAGAAGAGTGGAACTGGTGTGAACGAGGGTTTGGACAGGAAAGGAGACAGGATCAGATGGCAGGATCTAGAGTCTGCATTTAAGAGTCGAGTGAGAACAGGTTTGGTTGTAAATTTAACCCACAAAGACTTAGATACTTTTCTCGATGATTCAAAAACAATGATAACTTGTAGATTAAAAAACGCTTTGAAAAGTTTCGTTGCAGGTTTAAAAACAAATGTTATCCTAGCTGCAAAATTCAGTGCTATAGAAAACGGTCAGGAAATTGAAGAGCTTAAATTTTTTAATACTAAAAACGAACTTATTTTACAATCAACTGAAATAAATGAATGGTTTGAAAGTAAAGTCAGAGAGCAACTTTTGATTAAAGTAGAGGATTTCCAGCAAACAAAATCTGGATGCAAATTGAAAGAAATTATAAATTTAAATGTAAATATAAATAAGTATGCACCTTTTACAGTAGGCTCATCAACTTTTGTGAGTTTACCGAAATTTATTAGAGACAAAAGAGCAGTTGTAAATGTTGAGAACAATGACGAATACTGTTTTCTCTGGTCGGTAATGGCCGCCCTTTGCCCTGCTGAAAGAGATTCTCATCGCACTAGTTCCTATCCTCATTTTGATACACTTTTGAAACATGATGGAATCAGTTTTCCCATCACTTTTGAAAATATCAAAAAATTTGAAAAAATAAATGAACTGCGCATAAATGTTTATGGTATAGAACATGAAGAAAATAGGAAAAAAGATGAGATTGTTCCTCTGTATATAAGCAATGAAAAATCGAGGTGTCCTACAATTCACTTGTTAATGATTGAAAATACTGATTTTGATGACAGCGAAAGTAATCCAGTGTATCACTTCGCATGGATTAAAAATCTATCTCGACTCATAAAATCACAGTTTACAAAAGAAAATCGTCGCGCATGGTTCTGTGATAGGTGCTTGTGTCATTTCAAATTTGAAAAATCTCTAATAAAACACAGAGTTGATTGTGAACATTTAAATAACTGTAGAGTCATACTTCCAACAGAGGAGGAGGAGGGTGGGAACATATTAAAATTTAAAAATTATAGATACAAAGAAAACGTACCATTTGCGGTGTATGCAGACATCGAATGTTTGCTGGAACCAGTTACAAATTCTCAAATAGATCAAGCAGCGTATCAAAAGCATATCCCCACAAGTGTTGCATATTATACACAGTGCAGTTTCGATGATTCAACTTCAGAACCTAAAGTTCATCGGGAAAAAGACTGTATTCAATGGTTTATAAACGAATTAAAAGATTTAGCAATTAAAGTGAATTCTCGTTTTCAAAATCCAGTACCAATGGAAAAATTAACATCGAAGCAAAAACAAGATTTTCTAAATGCTAAAGTATGTCACATTTGCGAAAAAGAATTTAAGAAAGATGATGTGAAACATCGTGACCACTGTCACTTCACAGGTAAGTACCGTGGTCCAGCACACGGAAGCTGCAACATCAATTACAAACACTCTCATGTAATTCCAGTAGTTTTCCATAATTTATCTGGCTACGACTCACACTTTTTTATCAAAGAGTTAGCCAAAAGTTTTGAGGGACATGTC
>CAKNYM010038967.1:0-34327 GCA_932195095.1 Andricus curvator | reverse complement strand
AATTGCGCAATTAGAGTAATTTTCATACATATGATGAGTACATTTAATATCTTTAATTCGAAACATCTCACGCAATCCCTGTAGCGAGGGACATTCCAAATCAAGCATATCAACAATTTCACACGATATTTCCACAAATTGTTGCAGCCAATTCTTTTTTTCCAATCCTTTCACATACATTTTTGTTGCATCTTTTAAAACGCTATCGAGTATTACAGGTACTAGAGAATAGGGCAAATCACCAGAATTCCAAAGTATTCCATGATGTTTCCGCTCTGCCCAAATGTTTATAGACTTATATTTTGGTGGAACGTTGTTCCACTTGCAGGGTGGTTGAAAGAGAAAAGAATATGGTTTTTTGACTGTCTCATCATAGATTGGTAATATAGACAATTCTTTCAAGACAAATTTATTGATTGGTAACTTGAAGCCCTGCATATCCACAATGTACTGCATCTTGAATGCAACTAAACTATTTGTTCGTGCTTACAGCAGTTTTATACCAACTTTTTCACCACACCACTTATTGGCTTATACTCAACTATACGATCATGCAAAATTAAGCAATATGCTGACGTTTGAGCGGGAAAATTTTCACTAGTTTCAAATTCCAAACGAACGTCAACTGGACCGTATTTCAGTGACTCATTTTGTTTAGAACAGTCAATTACTACTATAGGTGCATACTGTATAAATTCTCCCCTCGATAGCAATGGTTGCGGTTCTTTACCATAGTAATTAGCTTGAAAGTTTGTATACATTTCATAAAGAAGAGAGTACTGATTTCGATTAATATCAAGATTCAAATTACTATTAATATAATATATATAATATATAATATATAATTATATATATATAATTACTATTATCTCGGTTTTTCCAATTGTGTTGAGGTTTTTACTGTCCAAACATGGTTTGAAGTAGTTGGAAGTAGAGGATATTCATACAGTTCCCAAGTTCGAAAACTTATTGGAATAGGTGGATCTTTTTCAATATATTTTAGCAACTGAAATTTTCGTGAATCTGACAGTCTAACGCTAGGCAATAACCACTCTATTTTATTAATTTCAATTTTATACTGCTCGATGGGGGCTGCTTGCAAGATGGCATTTGCATCACTTTTCGATCTTGTCAAAATAAGTTCATGCTTAGCATTGACAATGATTTTGTGATAATCTTCAGCAAAACCAAATATCATGTTAAGCGGTATGGCTACATCAAAGTAACCAGTAGCGATGGTTAGTGATTGATTATTATCATTTATTTCAAGCCAACCAGTATTCTGTATGTAACGTGATTGTCCAGGATTTAGAGATACATAATTTTTCATGAGACTAGTGAGGCCAACGTTTTTATTTCTATCAATTTCTATTGCATTGATTTCGTATCTAGCTTCTTCAAACAAATGACAGATGGCATTAGAAACTAAAACTGTGTTTGTCACTGGTGCTCCATCAGTTCTTACAATTCTTCCATTTACATGAAGTGAGCTTTTGCTCGGCAGGAGACAATGGTCCTGATTTTGAACAGCAATCCGAATTTCATCACTGTTGTTGAAGGTTGATGAGGCATAAGGCTGATGTGCATGAATTTCACAGTGTGCAATTGACTCATCAAAGATGATTGGTGCTTGAATATTTAAAATTTCCCCCTCCATGACAAATTATCAAACGTTGATAGACAAATTTACAGATGCAGGTGCAAAAAATCTTGAATCTCTTTATTCTCTTCTTCTTTTGGGCTTCAGACCTTGACTTTTTAGGAAGAGGACGCTTTGAGGTGTTAACCCTTTGACTGCTCTTTGTCGACTGATTAGCTTGTGACATTGTGCTGGTTTATTATAACCAAAGCCAATCTTTTTGTTGAAAACAATACCCATTATTAGAGAGACTTGATGTGTAGTCTAATTGTTATAACTTCTCCACGAAAATTAACCAAATGTCCTTCTTGATCAACTATACGGAGCTGTATATGATCTATTGTCTGCACGGCGACTGGCAGGTAAATGACATGAGTTGGTACTTCCACTATCTTATATCCAGGTGGCACTACAGGAAAAAATTCATGAATAGTATGTACTTTCTGGCCATTAATGTATGCACCTGTAGTTATGCTGCACTCAATACTCAATGAATTCACTTTTATGATTGATACTGGTTGATCAGATTCATGAACTTGTTTAGCTTCTAGTCTGCGCGGAGAGAAACCCAGCAAATGGCCGATAGAATCTTTAGGCTCAAAATTTATATCGTGACTGCAATAAATTTCACTTTTTAAAGTATTATTGTTTGGTTTAACGTGAATTTCAATGCCCTTTTTTACTAAAGCATTCTGTAAATAGCGCTTGATGTCACTTATTTCATAACTTCCTGTAGGTATTCCAATTATCTCATTACCCACGTAAAATTTATTTTGGCCAATGTCTACATTGGGTATCGAATTGAAAGTTAGAAATTCAACCAGTCCAAGTGCGTAATTTTTATAAGGAGACAACTCAATCGGTGGAAAATAGTGAGCTTCAAGGATTGGAGAAGTTCCCGACAATGTTAGTGTCAATGAATCATCCATGATGACAACTAGCGTTCAACTGACTTGAAATTGCAAATATCAGCACTTATATAGATTAACCGTACTTTTAGAATTTAATTGATTGCATAGAAATTGCAAACATAAATGTCCACACACGAACGTATCGTAATTTTGATATCTCTCGTGATTATACTTTATGCTACCAACACCGAAATACTTGAAGAGATCCGAAGGTGGCTGAAGATTACCGAAGCTATCGAAATACATTATTTTATCATCAATCTTTTTATAAGCACACCAATGTGTTCCTGGTCCTTTTTTATCATCAAGATTAACAATAGCACATTCATATTTACGCGGTCCACCCTTTGGTAATCCATTTCGCATAAAAACACCTCGAAAATACGGAATCTTCAAAGATTTTGCAAATTTGAGTAAATCTGCATCAGTTAAGGCTCGATGAGGTAGCTTCACTTTGAGTTTTTTGACTTGCATTTAAGTCCTGCTCCTTGTTTATATGGCTTTAGATGAAGCCCTAATCCTTGTCTATATGGCTTCAAGTACAGACCTTTTCCTAAAGAAATAGCTTCCATCGCTTCATTATGCCGTTTATTCTCTGAAAGTTGTTGTTTTGCCGAATTCGCATCATTCACAGCTTTAGCTATTCCTGCAGCTCCACCAGCTAGCGCCCCGGTAGCACTGAGACCCGCAAAAACGGGTATGAGAAAGGGTAAAATTCCTCCTACTTTGGCCGGCACAGGTAGAATACGAGGTTTATTCACATTTCTTCTTCCACCAGCCTTCATGACAGCTGCGCGTGCGCCTCTGAGTGCAGATTTAATGGCAGTTTGCGCATTATTACTTGAAATCATGGACTTTTTAGCTGCAGCGACAATTTTTCTCAGTGTAGTGCTAGGTTTTTTATTCTTGAGACCCATCCCCAATTTTGACTTAATCTTCATTGCGTTTGTTATTCCCCAAGCAGCCGCCTTTTCACCTATGCCTGCGTCCTGAGCCAAGACACGTTTCCAAGCCTTCTCAGCTAGTACACTGTCAGCTGAGTTTCTGGCCTCTATATTTTCTCTATTTTGTGAGTAGGCTATATCGTGCTCTTTGCAAGCTTCGTCCAGTGGATTGATTCCTGGATCACCTCGTGCTAATCGTTTTGCTAGTTTAGTACCTGGTCCACAGTACTGGTAACCAGGCAAGTGCAACTCAAATGGTAAATTGTTGATGATTCTGTTGATCAAACCTCTCCCACGTCTTGCCTGCTTCACGGTTCGTTTACAACTGACTCGTTTGCCTCTGTGAACGATCATATCTATGCAAGGGATACTTTCAGACTGAAGGGCCAACCTATATAACCAGGATATTTATAGGCTTTCCAGTCAGTCTTTGTCAAGATGCAGTTTGAAGCACAACCTGTGAAACTACCTATCCAAAATTTTGATTCGCTTGTTCAAAACGAGAATAGGGAAAAACGACATGGGCATTTGCTGCCAAACAGTGTACGAGCAATATTTTGTGGACCTTCCAACTGTGGAAAGACAAATGCTTTGCTGGCTCTACTGATACATCCAAATGGACTCAGATTTGAAAATATTTACATCTACTCAAAATCCCTGAAACAACCAAAGTATGAATTTTTGGAAAAAGTCCTTCAATCTGTAGATGACGTTGAGTATTATCCTTTCAATGAGCATGAAGAGGTTATAATGCCCAGTGAAGCGAAACCAAATTCAGTCATTGTATTCGATGACGTGGCTTGTGAGAAACAGGATAATATGAGAGCATTTTTTTCCATGGGTAGACACAAGGATATCGACTGTTTTTATTTGAGCCAGACATATGCCCATATTCCTAAACATCTTGTACGCGATAATGTTAATTTACTTGTTGTATTCAAGCAGGATGACATGAATCTAAAGCATATTTATGACGATCATGTGAATAGTGATATGAATTATTTGCAATTTAAGCATATGTGTTTAGCTTGCTGGAATCAAGACAAGTATGGATTCGTTGTAATTGACAAGGATAGGAATCTTAACCAAGGTAGATATAGGAAAGGTTTTGATTGTTTTATAAATCTTGAAAAGTAATATATACATATGTTGTGATCAATATAGAAACAGTCGCACCTTAGACGTTGATGTATCAACATGTCTTCACGTGAAGAGAATTTTCAAAAGCAAAAAGATATTTTGCGTCAAATTGCTAGAGCTAGCGAATCAATTCGACGAAAGCATAGGTTAATAAAGTTGGGCAAAGAAACAGTTGAGCGCACATTAAGTGACACTTTTAAGCCCATTGTTAATCCACTAGAGAAAATTGTTGGTGGCCTCAAGAATATGAAAAAAATTGAGCCAATTAAAAAGAGAGAAAAAGAGGAAGCAAAGAGTAAAGTAGAAAAAAGTATTGATTATGATGATGATTTGTCATATAAATCAATTTATGATGAAGCAGACGAGACTGATGAAGCAGACGGGACTGAAGATTCCAGTAACTTGGAGCTGTCAGCTCGTAGTGAAGCGGAAAATGCCTCAGAAATACCTACATCTTCATGGATTGATGATGATGCAAACAAGTATCTCATATTGTTGGGTGAAAGAAGTAGAGAACTTGATAATGTGTATGGAGTCAGAAAATTAACGAGAGATAGATTAATGATTGGAGATTCTCCGATTAATTTCAGCCAGAACTATATTCATGTGGGTAATTTGAATTTTCCCAAAAGTAAAGGCTTGCTTGAACTTTTATTCAAAAAAGCTCCCGAAGAGCCCTCTATCACACCCAGTGATCTTGAAAATTATAAGCAAATTATCATTGCAACAAACGCGTATAAAAAGAATTATAAACCAGATGGCGAAATTCGTGACAATAAAACCATTAAATATAAAAATTTTATAAAGAAATTGATTCCCGCAGCCAAAAATACAGAGAGACGGAGTAAAAACAGGAAATCATTATCAGGTAAAGGTATGATCTCGCAACACATGATTGCTAGACAGGGCAGTCTGATGGACTACATTTACTGGGATGACCCGAATGAATTGGTAGATCGATTACGCTTACTGCTAGCATCTCAAGCAGCTGGAAATCCAAGTCACTCAAATGAAATTATATCAATTATTGAAGAGCTGCGAGAAGCTGGAATTATATATTAATGAGCGTTTTATCAAGATTTTCGCCATTTGCAAGATGAGCATCGATGTATTCGGACGTCATTCCAAGCGAGCAGAGAGTACAAGTCGTGGCCCACCTGGACTCGGCTTCAAAGTCACATCTGAAGGAGATTATGACATTAATAATAAAAGGCTGTGTAAAGTGGCTGATGCTCAAGAGCAGAATGATGCTGTTAATCTGAATATGGTGCAAAATATGATACGGCGTGAACTTCAGACTATCTACGATGTTATAGCTTCCTTGCGAACTGAAGTAGTCAACAATAATATGATGATTGAAAGTTTGGAAAATTCCACAGATAAACTTTTTAAAAATGCGAAAATTGATGCTGAATCAATTCAAAAACTGGTGTATCGAAATTCAGAGCTCATTAGTCAAGTAGACACTAGACTGAACGCACTCAAAAATGGACGTTGAGAAGCAGCAGTTGGTGAATGAGCTGCACAAGCCAGCTAGAAGAAATTACCAACGTCGACATTTTGATATCCGTGGCATTGATGAGACCTGGCAAGCTGATCTGGTTGAAATGCAACCATATGAGAGAGTAAACAAAGGATACAAGTACATCTTAACTGTAGTTGACATATTTTCAAAATTTGCTTGGGCTGTTCCCGTTAAATCGAAGAAGGGCGAAGATGTAGCTGCAGCCATGGAATCTGTACTTGATAAAGGACGCGTACCAAAAAATGTACATGTTGACAGAGGTAAAGAATTTTACAACTCGCATTTTGAAAATCTTATGAAGCGATATAAGATAAATTTGTACTCGACATTTAGTAATTTAAAAGCATCAATTTGCGAGCGATTTAATCGTACCTTGAAAAATAAAATGTGGATGCAATTTAGCTTGCAGGGTAATCATAAGTGGATAGATATTTTGAAAGATTTAATTTTGTCTTACAACGATGCTAAACATCAGACTATTAGAATGAGGCCAAACGAAGTTACTAAGCAGAATGAGAAAAAATTGTTGTTCGATGTTTACAAAAAAGATGGTAGTGTGAAACAAGCAGTTAAGAAAACGAAATTTAAAGTTGGCGATAGAGTACGTATAAGTAAGTTTAAGCATGTTTTTGAGAAAGGCTACACACCGAATTGGACAACTGAAATATTTACTATAAGTCATGTTAAGAATACCGAACCTGTGACGTATATGCTTAAAGATTATCAAGATAAAGCTATTGCAGGTAGTTTTTATGAACAAGAACTTGGCAAAGTTAGGCATCCAGACATTTATCTTGTGGAAAAAGTACTGAAAAAGCGGGGAAATAAGCTGTTTGTAAAATGGCTAGGTTTCGACGACTCTCATAATAGTTGGATAGATAAATCTAGTTTATAAGTATCTTTTGTATTAATATTAAGTTTTTCTGAATAAAGTTGATTATTTTTAAACATATATATATCTCTATTTTTCTTACAAATCTACCTACCCTTAATCTAGTAAATGAGAAAAAAGACTAATTTGGTTTTAAATTACATTTTTTTTTATTTTTTTTTTCTCACTCTCAACATAGATACAATTTTAATGTATAAAGATGGCATTTCTCAATCACTTCTTCACACACATTTGGATTATAAAAAGTAATCATTTCAAGAAACAGACTTTCAAATTGCATGAGATTAGTGAATACAAGTTTCTTCATTGCCTTACTCTTTAAACTTTTATAATTTTCTCTAATATAAGATTTTACACTTTTTACACAAGGTGATTCCACATTAAACCAGACATTTTCAGCGATGGCTTCAATGATGGCATCCTTTGTCCGCTGGAACGGCATAAGACTCTGTTCCAGAAGATACCGGTCGATACAAAGACAGACTTCCTGGAGAACAGCAAACGTCGTTTCTTGTAGTACAAATGGATAATTTTTTTGCGTTTCTTCAATTTGCTCCAAAGTCACTATATAATCTCCAAAAGATATAGTCATGTGTATACGGAAATTTCCACAGTCGATGCATTGCAACTTCTCTTCACCATCGAAGAACAGTGACATGACGCTAAAGTGGCTTTTAAATAATTTCCAGTCTTCAGCATTCAAGGTTATACTTGCATGAGGATGACTGGCCTGCAGTTTCACTGATGAGGCGAGCTTTCCATCTTTTTTAAATTCAGCACCAACGATAATTTGCTTTGTGAACGATGAATTTAGATTGTATGTGGTGGAATGTAGCATTTGATTTCGAGGTGTATAAGACATGTTGATTGCACTGAAGGCTTTCAGGCACTGAGCGATAATTGAAAACTGCACACTTTATGTATTTTTCTTCATAAATTCGATGGAATTGTAACATCCACCCAAATACCGCATGCCTAGATCACCATCTTCACATGATTTTTTCATTCCCAACAGCAGATTTTCATCTTCATTAAGCAGATTGACCATCCTCGCTGGTAGAAAAACGGTAAATTTGTTCTCCACAGTGACTATGAACCGCACTCCAAACTGTGTTGTTGCTTTCTTGATGTTTGTGATTTCGTAGTTTTTATTGAGCTCTAGGTCCTTGAGCTTCTTGGTTGGTAGGAAATTGTTGTTGACAGCGATTTTGTTTAGTTTGGAGAAATCCATCTTCACTCTTTAATATTCACTGTATTAAATTTTCTCGTTAGATTTTGTAAATCTATTCGCACTTGTATCACTTGTTTTAGTTCTAGAATGTTCTTCAGAAATAAGTTTAAACGACTTTTCAGCTCTTGTCGCTTTTCTTCTTCACAATCTGACATCTGCCCACAAACTGATGAAAGAGAAGAGCTGGCCTCCTTTTATAGACGCTTACGCCCTCTACCAAATTTCCGAATACGTTGCACAATATTGCCCGATATTGCATCATATGATGCAACAAAGTTCTAGAACGTTCTACATTATAATCGATACGTTTGGGATATAATTTTTGCAACGCAAAATGTAATGCGTCATTGAAAATAACCTTGAACTTGTTTACTAAAAAATGCTTTTCAGAAATTGCGCAGTATAATTTGATACAGTCATCAAGAATGTTCTCTAATAGTAATATATCTACCTCTTTGAGTTATAGAAGGTTCTAGACTGCATAAGAATGTTTCTCACGAATTATTTGCGCACTGAATAAAAGACAGGAATTTTTAGTTGAATATGTTATCTATAAGGAAGCAATAAATCAAAATTTATAGAGAAAACAGGATGTCATGCATTGCCCTCGGTATCAAATTTCATCTATACACCTGCACCTTTTGGCGCATTAAATAAATATGTTATCTCTAAGGAAGCAATAAATCATCCTTGTTTTTCTTGCAATAACTATATGACGCAGTAGAAATTGCCAGGACAAAGAAAAATGTAACCTTGAAAGTATTTACGCGAAAAATTCTTGAGATAAGAAATAACCTTGAACCTGTTGTTACATGAATTTAGCTGGCACAATTGCGCAATATGACTGTGACGTCATCAAAGGAATGTTCTAGAACGGTCTCGATGTCAACCTCACACAGACACACGCACACAGGCTTACCTCACACAGACACGCACTAATACTAATCAGGCCAGAAACCCCCTTACTTATCTACTCACATACGCCGACTAACCTGAAGCCAGCATTACTACATGTTTTTGACTAAAATTACAGGACACAACATTTAGTTTTTGAAGTATAGATTAGCAATAAATAAGCACTAGATTCCTGCGCAAAGTAGAATTTAATACCACTAACAGTTTCCGAATTTCACATACCAGAGTCACCTGAAGCCAGCATTACTAAACGTTTTGGTGAGAAAAAGTGCCCGGATTTTGTGCATAGCGCAAATCCAAAGCACTTAATAAGCACAAAATTCCTGCGCAAATGAGAACTTGATATCCCTAATAGTTTCCGAGTTTCGCATACCGGAGTTGTGGCTTCAGCTGAAACTAGCATTACGACATGTTTTTGACCAAAATTGCCAAGCACAAAATTTAGTTTTTGCGGCATATATTAGCACTAAATAAGCACCAAATTCCTGCGCAAAGTAGAATTTGATACCACTAATAGTTTCCGAGTTTCACATACCAGAGTCACCTGAAGCCAGCAGTACTACACGTTTTTGGTATACAAAAAAAAGTGCCCGTATTTTGTGCGTAGCACTAAATTATCACAAAATTCATACACAATGAAGAATTTCATACCACTAATGGTTTCCGAGTTTCACATACACTGAAAAAAAGAATTTTTGGAACCAAGAAAATGCATTTACTTGAATTTTATTTCTTAGCATCAAGAAAATATTCTTTAATAGTAGTAATTTTCATTTAAACCAGACACATATCTTTTGTTGATCTACAGAAATGAATTCTTTGGCTATATTTTCTTGATTCAAACAAATATTTTTTATATTAAAGAAAACCATTTCTTTGATTCCAAAGGTCTAGATTCATTGAAATCTGATTAGTCGTTCAAACAAATATTTATTTGATTCAATGAGTTCGATTCTTTGAATTGATTCGGACGCATTTGAATCAATTAATTGTGCATACTTGAATCAAGTCTTTAAGTTTATTTAAATGAAAGTAATAATTATTTAATTCAAAATAATATTAATTAAATCAAAAATATATTTATTTGTTAGAAAGGGTTCATGCACTTATAACAATGAAGCATTTATTTAGATGAACAAGAAATTGTGTTCACATAAATATTTATTTCTTCAGTTGAAGGAAATATTTCATTTGCTTACTAGAATTAAATTATTCATAACAAATAAACATTTATTCCAACGAAGTAATTATTTTTTTAAATCAAACATTTAATAACTTGGCATAATTTGTTTCAATTGAATACTTCTTTAGATCAAAGAAATATGTTGTTAAATTCAATATCCATGTTTTTGATTTGAAGAAATATTTCTTTGGCATTTATGGTGAGGGTTAAATGAGGCGTTAGGTACAAAAACAACCTAACTCGAAAAGTCGTGTTTTGAGATTAATCAATTTAAAGAAATCAAATTGTTATGCAACTAAGAAAATATTAATTTTAAAATTAATCCTTTTATACAAATAAAGTATCAACATTTAGGAATAGAATCCTGTTGTTAAAATCTATTTTTTTCTCAAAGAAATTATTTAAATAATGGAACATAAACAAAAAGAGTTAGGTTGTTCTTCCATAGAACGGGGTTTGAGGATTTGTTTTTCACTAGTTTTACCTCTTAATCATTATTTAATGGTTTTTAATCACATATTAATTTATTCAAACAACATGATATTGTTAAAAACTCAAAAATTATTTATAAATTACACTTTATTATAAAAAATTATTTACAAAAATTGTCAACATGTTAATTTAAAAAAATATTTGCCAATCGATTCTATAGAAAAAATTCAGAAGAAAACTCCTTTGAGATTTTTCCGTTAAACGCTATGTTACTGGGGTAAAATTCTTATAAACAATTTCGAGCGAAAGCGGAAAGCCACATCGCATACGGAAGAGGACAGCGGCAGCGCGGCGTGCGTTGAGTATTACGCGATTCATGTTAACAATTGTTACTTTCACATTACTTTTAAGTTATGCATTAACTACTTCGGGATCGGTGATTCTGAAAATTTAATTTTCGGAATAATAACCTAAATCGTGAAATCATTTTAAAAGAAAAATCAGTTTAAAGGTTTGAAACTCTCTAGAACTAAGAAAACTTTAATATTAGATTAAATGGTTTGATGTACAATGAAATATGACTATTGAAAAGTGAAATTCTGTCGAGAAAATAATTTTTTCATTTCAGAAATTTATGTATTGAACGGACAGATGATCCGACTACTGCGATCTGCACAGCTGAGCGAAAGCGGTGAGCGGGCAGGGGACACGGGACCCCGCGCGGTATATGCGTATGCGAGTGCGCGCGCACCTCGAAAATGGCGTAATTAGAGATAGAAAAGTTTTTTTTATGTTATTTTATAAGGCTTTCCGCCTTATAATTTCCATGTTGCGACACCGTCGTGATCTAATATATAAATATTTATAAATTTTAAACTATGAACAAATATATAATAATAGGACTAATGTAGGCACTGTGGGATTTGAACTCTTAAATATCTTTCAATTTTCAATTTCTTAAATCTTTCAAAATCAAACACTTAAGAATTTTAAGCAATCAAAATCTCGTGTGGAAAAATTTCGTGGCAGTCTTGAATCATGCTAAAGCCAGTACAGTTTTTCTCAAGCCGGTCTATTCACGCAATACTAGCCTGGCGCTACACTGGTGCTGTCTAGTTTTGCTACGTGTTTGATTCAAAACTTTCTGCTGTCTAGTCCCAGTCTTGGCGCTATCTAGGAGTTCGTTACGAATTTGAATATATAAAGACTGTCCTTAGGAAATTACAATACACAATTGCACAAATGCTTAAGCAATAATTAATTGTACACTATTACATATTAAAGATAGTAAACAATAATGGTTGAAGGTGATCGAAATCTTAATACAAGAACTGCATCCTTAAGAACGATTTTTTTTAAGAATGTTTAAAAAAAATTTTCTTCAATTGAATTATACAGTCAAGTTATAATAAATTTATATTGAATTTATGATAATTATAATATGTATAATGCTATGTATAATATTGATGGTATTCCAGAAAATCTAATATTATTATTAATGATTGATTTAATTTATTTTAATTATTTATTGATTGCGTAAATGATAATTAGGCCTAACGTATTAATTAGTTGAAATAATAAACAATCATCATTTCGTAGCCTAACCGCAAGAAAATCATACAAAGTTTATTTTTTTCAATGGTTTATTCAGACATCAAGCACATTTGATGTTTAAAAATTTTTCATGTTTTATTCAAATAAATATTAGGATGTAATGAGTTGAAATTCATATCCGACAAAAATGAAAAATAATTTAACTTTTAGATGGCCGAGGTGTTAAGACGACGGGACAAAGTTACAACAATATAATAGGAAGTTGCATCAGAAGTTCGACACCCGGCGTATGTACAAGAGATTTGCGGAAACTCATTTCTTCTTTTTTTTTGAACAAAAACTTTTTTTTATATTTTTAATTAACTGCAAAATCTATATATTGAACTTTTATGGCATAAAAAATAATTATATTATTTAATTATTAATTATTTTTTATCCAAATAGCCGATCTGTCTAGAAACTAGTCGATCCGAGCGTTACATCCCAGTCTAGCCACTGGACAGTCAGCCTGTGGAGCGCCAGTGTCGACTCAAGGCGGACTGGACAGAAACAGTAAAGCGCCACGAAATTTTTCCACACGGGATTTTCCATATTCAAAACGAAGCTCTCTAAAATGTGACCGGCTCCAAAGAAAGGGATATAATGCGTAAAATACCATTCAGGATTTTGAGGTTTTGAAGGTTTGAGTATGCTGAAATCTTATACTTTTACATGCGATTTTGTTTCTCGAAAACTTGATATCAAGCACTAGACCTGTTTCTTCGGAGCCAGTCAGAAATGTACATTTCAAAACATGGAAATTGGATTATTGTACTTTTTAAAAATTTCAAAACAAACTCGTTCAAAATTGCAGAAATCACGTGATATCAGTAACATTATTTATAAAGTGACTGTATATTTGTATTTAAAAAATATCAATTATAATGTTTAAAATAATTTAGGGGAAACCTCCTTGCAGTGGAGAGCAAGAACTTGTAAATTGCAATAAACACAAAGTATGTCATGTACTAAAGAGCTCTTACGACACAAATGAAGCTGATATATTCAACTAGGTTTTAAGATTTCAGTAAAAAAAAAGTAAAAAGTTGGCAGGTTCGCCGTATAATGGACAATCGATTCTGGCATAGCTGATTAGAAAGATGTATTTATACCTACCTATAAAATTTATTTTACACCTAGGCTTCTATATGTTATGTGAGGTTAGCATGGCCACCAATCTTTCCGCGTTAAAAGTAAGTAGAAAATACCTATAGAAATTTTCATGGTGATTAGCTGATTCTACCATTAGGCATGTGTACCAACCTACGAGTGTAAATGATCTCTATAACTTTTCACTGAAAATCCACACGCAGAAAGAAGAACCTTACATTTTACTGAAAACCAAGTTAAATCTACTGATCTTCCAAGTACGTATATGGACAACACGGCAGTTCAGTAAATTTTACAATAATTATAGGCAACTAAATATGACTATCATTGATGGTTACCAGTACCGATTTTCAAGTGCTGCTGACCTGCGGATCAGTAGACTTTACCGATCCAGTCGCTATTCTGCACTGTTCCTCGATGCTGCAATTACGAATTATCATGTCACTTTGACGGATAATATAAACAGATCTAACTTCCCGTGCAGAAATTTCCCCATCTTTCCCTATTTGAAGTTGGGTTCTGAAGGGGCCCCTATCAGAATATCTAGTCTAGAAAAAACTGATGGGTTATGTCAAGTACAGCTGTCCATTGCTTCGCGAGAGCCACGAAGTAGTATAAGGAGATCCCACTCCCGGAAAATTTGGACGCGTGGATTCGGATTTAGTTAGTTTGCATCGCTCGTAGCGCCTCTTGCGGGAACATGCATACATACATACAGATCTACATACATACAGACAAACATTTCGTACAATCTGTGTTTCGTGACAAGCATGTATGCGTTTGTTTACACCCGGCTTACACTATTGGCCCCGCCATTTGTAAATCTTGTATTTCAACGCTTTTCCGCAAGAGGCGCTGCGAACGATGCAAACTAACTAAATCCGAATCTATGCGTCCAAATTTTCCAAAGACCGCATGGGAGTGGGGTCTCCTTATACTACTTCGTGGCGAGAGCTTTCAAGTTTTGTGTTTTTATTTCTTGATGTAATTTTGTATTGTGTTTGATAATTATTCTTCTCCACGATGGAAGAGGAAAGGCGCCTGTAAGAGCAGATACGATTTCGGAGCAAAAAGTTCCGCTTAATGCAAAAACTCGAACAAGAATGCGATGAAAGTGAGGTTATGATGTTTGGAGCTGCTCGCTCCGACGACCACGTAGAAGGTAAATAATGTATTAATAATTTAGCATATTTTATTTATACGAATATTTTAATAGTAAATATAACCCATAATAATAACACAACATAAAAATAATATTGTCCTACATTATAACATAAAAAATGTCAAATAAGTAAATGTACAAAAATCGCGGTACGTACAAAAATCAAAATAAATCAATTATAATAAATTAAGCGATTGGCATTTTTTAGTGTACTATTATTATTTCAGCTGCTATTTCCAATACACGTAAAGATGTAACGTGGAAGCTACGAGCTGCTGTCGATAATAATAATAATTATTAATATTATGTTATCATATTACATTATTATTAATATTGAATCTATTGTAAAATACTTTTAATTTTAATGTTAGTGCAGAATATTATTCATCTCAATAACTTAAATCGTACACAGGGGCCTTGTAGGGGCCCCGCAGGGGCCCTTCTCTTTAATAGGGTTTTAGGCGGGCGACCCCCACTAGAACCCTACTAGAAAATCTAGTAGGGCCCCCATGGCCAGAGCGTTACGTTCTAGACGGGGGCCCGACTAGTTTTCCTCACAAGAGCCCGATTGGAGATAGGAAAAACTAGCGAGGGCCCCACTAGAGCTCTTTCGAAATTTCTGCACGGGTTATGCTAACGGTACAGACTATAGTTTGGACGGCTCTATAAATTGTAAAAAAATATTGCTAAAAAATAATTAATAAATAAACATACGATTAATTCTGAGATATATTTTCGGATATACTTATAATTAAACGGTACACTGAAAAAAAGAAATCTTGGAACCAAGAAAATGCATTTACTTGAATCTTATTTCTTAGCATCAAGAAAATATTCTTTAATAGTAGTAATTTTTATTTGAACCAGACACATATCTTTTGTTGATCTAAAGAAATTAATTCTTTGGCTATATTTTCTTGATTCAAACAAATATTTCTAATACATATTCAAGAAAACCATTTCTTTGATTCCAAATTTCTAGATTCGTTGAAATCTGATTAGTCGTTCAAAGAAATATTTATTTGATGCAATGAGTTCGATCCTTTGAGTCGATTTGGACGCATTTGAATCAATTAATTGTGCATACTTGAACCAAGTCTTTAAGTTTATTCAAATCAAAGTAATAATTATTCAATTCAAAAGAATATTAATTAAATTAAAAATATATTTATTTGTTACAAAGAGTTCATGCATTTATACCAATGAAGCATTTATTTAGATGAACAAGATATTGTGTTTACATAAATATTTATTTCTTCAGTTGAAGGAAATATTTAATTTGCTTACTAGAATTAAATTATTCATAACAAATAAACATTTATTGCAACGAAGTAATTATTTTTTCAAATCAAACATTCAATAATTTGGCATAATTGGTTTCAATTGAATACTTCTTCAGATCAAAGAAATATGTTGTTAAATTCAATATCCATGTTTTTGATTTGAAGAAATATTTCTTTGGCATTTATCGTGAGGGTTAAGTACGGCTTTCCGCCTTATAATTGCCATGTTGCGACAGCGTAGTGGTCATCGCTGTGGACTTGACACTCGACGGACCCAAGTTCGATTCCTGCTGGAGGTGGATTTTTCATCAAATTTTTCTGTTTCAGGTTCATCAAGATTTTAAATTATATGCGTTGTTTAAATTGAATATGTATAATAATAACAATGTTAATTATAATTTAAGCTGAAAGAATGCATTTGTTTATTTGGGAAAATATGTACTACAGTTGAAGTACGAACTACTTTATTGCACTCGCGCATGGTTTAGGCCAAAGAAATATTTGTTTGAATCAGTGGGATGTTTTTTTGCTTCAAAGACTCAAAAATTTGATGCGAAGAAATAGTTTTGTGAGCCTATAAAATATTTGCTTGACTTCAAAATATATTTCTTCCCATCAATTCACATATGCTCATCTCAAAGAAATATTCATTCCCATTTATGGCATATTTTTATTTGCCTCAAAAAAATATTTCTTTGAAAATAAACAGGACTTTCACTTACTTCAGCCAAGTAAAATTCACTTGGTACAAGTAATCCTTTTTTTCAGTGTATTTGTAAGTTACAACGCTTATAATACAAATAAAATGTCGCATGCAACGGGGGGGATTCGAACGCATTAACCTAAACACGCAAGTCGATTACACATACATACATACATTGATCAGCAGTTCGAACTCGAAAGTTCATTGCCTCACTACCCGATTCGGATAGTGTTTCTAGGTGGTATTCCTGAACGGTCACCCATCCAAGTACTAACAGCGCCCAACAATGCTTAACTTCAGTGATCTTACGAGAACTGATGTTTTCAGCGTGGTATCGTCGATTACGCAGGACCACAAAATCTAAAACCCTTGCAACACGGACCAGACTAGGTGGGTCTTATATTTTCGGGGTCGCTGAATTCGAATCCGTTGTCCGTTTGGTCCCATCAGGTCAGGGTCAAGGTCAGTTCAACGTCAAACTTATAAAAATCATCGCTAACCAATTAAGTCAGGGTACCTATAGGTTTTTGGGGTCGCTGAATTAAAATCCATTGTCCGTTTGGTCCCACCAGGTCAGTTCAAGGTCAAACTTACAAAATTCATCGCTAACCATTTAAGTCAGGGTACCTATAGGTTTTCGGGGTCGCTGAATTCAAATCCGTTGTCCGTTTGGCCCCATTAGGTTAGGGTCAAGGTCAATTCAAGGTCAAACCTACAAAATTCATCGCTAACCAAATAACTCAGGGTATTAATAGGTTTTTGAGGTCGCTGAATCTAAATCTGGTTTCTGTTAGATCCTATAAGTTCTCGACCGAAGTCAATTCAAGGTCAAACCCACAAACCCCGAACGTAAAAACCTCAAGCCAACACATACAAACCCTAAGCCAACGAACCCCAAACCCACACAACCCAAGCATACTAACCCCTTAAGCCCATAACTTCTAGCTCACAAAGTGCAAGTTCAAAAAGCCCAAGCCTACAACTTCAAGCTTAGAAATGCCAAGCTTACAAACTCCAAATCCACAAATGTACAACTTATAGAAAAACGTTTTTAATTCAGTTGAAGTGGTTTCAGCGTTACCCATTTTGTACCACGTGGAGGTACCACTTCTCTCAGAACTTACCCGCTACGGTAGCGGGGGCCCCAACGCCAGGTTTATGTGATGTATAAATCATGATGCTGTATGCAAACAAAGATGTGATTCTTATTTAAAACGATTTGTTTTTTTCTGAAGAACGCGTTTTTTTTAACTTTGTTTGTGACTGGTCTTCGTATCCCTTTTTAGACACCACCAATATTCAGACATCATGTGAGTATCCCATACTCCTTGATATCTTCGCTCCATCTCTTTGAAGTCCTGATGAAACCTCTCTCCATGCTATTCACTCATATCACCTACATTTTCAGGGAACAAATCTATATGAGAATCCAAAAAATGGGTTTTTAAATTCATCAAACACCCCAACTTTTCAAAATTTTTAATCAAATTAGCAACCATTCCTTTGTAGCGAGGGTGTTTATGATTTCATGAAAAGTTGGAGCAAACTTCCCTGAAATTTTGCCATGCTTCTTTTTCATCTTTAGTCATTCTTCGCTCCAATTCATCATCTCTTAGCAGAGCTCTAATTTGCGGACCGTCAAATACTCCCTCTTTTATTTTAGCATCAGAAAGTTTAGGAAACTTCTAAAAAATATACTTATAAGCATTACTTTCCGTTTTTCCCATTGCCTTAACATATTGTTTCACTAAGCCGAGTTTTATATGTAACGGTGGTAACAGTACTTTCTTTGGATCCACTAAATGTTTATTTATAACATTTAATCATCCTGTATTAAGATTTTTTCGAAGAGCCCACTTTTTCTGTTTATAATGCTTCTCACGAGCTCGGCTATCCCATTCGCACATAAAACACTGAAACACTTATCCAGTATTTACTAGCAACTTTCACAGATAGTTTTGTGGTAACAAATAAATATAATTATAACCACTACACTATTACACGAGTTGCGATCTGTGAAATAATTCCGAAATGCATTTGTAACTAAGGTAGCGACCTCGATAACGACTTTTGAATACGCGTCCATACCATCGCGGCACACGACAAAAGTTCTCGCATTTAGCTCATATCCATACAAGTCAGCTGGAACAGTCGCAGAACGCAAACACGTCTTGCTCCAATAAACTATCAACTGTACGCGACCTGTGAATAAGATGTGCCATCCAAAATTGTGTTATTTAGTATAAAACCCCTTCTTTGCTAAGTGGAGATATGGAGTAATGTGAGGACTGTCACAGAAATGTCAAAAACAAATGTTTTTTAGGTGATGCAATCCATCCATTGCATTGCCGATGGCGTCAAGAATTCATCCGGTTGTCCGCGCGGATAGGTTGCGTTATTACGACTTTGAGGGCGAGCTAAACAAGCTATTCGGATCGGTAGCGTGTACCGATCCTTCTGTAATGTTCACTGCACCACTATTGTAATCTCGGTTCAGTGGATTTTACATATCTTACCGTATTTCATACTAGGGAATAGAGGTTTATTTTACTAAAGGATTACCGTTAAATTCACCCTAACTTCACTGTGATATTTACGAAATGCTAAGTGCATTTGACATTTTCACCCCTTCATTAAGAGCAGTTTTTACTTTTACGGTTACAAGAAACACTTTACATTTCTTGATTATTAAATATTACATTTCTTTTTTTTGCGTGCACTGTAGAAAGGACGCTGCTATCCACAGTAGGAAAATGAAAGTCTCAAGCAATATGTTTATAACAATTATCTGACATAGAATATATGATTCTTGGGTTAAAAGTATTACACCTTATTAACCAAGGAACATATATTATTTTTAAAAATTGCTCTGAGAACATTATATTTACTTGAAAAAATTACGAACGTTCAGGGCAAAGTTACTTGAGCATGTAAAAAACAAGATTTTTTGTTTATTTATGTTACTATAATTAATTAGAATACGAAACTTCCGCCATAAGATGTATTTTCGTCAACATAAAGCATACGAAATTTGTAAATTAAGTTTAATTTAGGAATTTCGCTGTTATTTACAATTATCCACTGTACGAAGCTATCCACTGTAGGGAGGTTTCCCCCACATTAAGATTAAGATTCCAAAGCGAATTTAACAAGTCTGCACTGGTCGAACTGGTTAACTTCCTTGACATTGAAGCAAATGTAACGGAAATGTCTGATTGAATGACATAATAAGACGATAGTGATATCCTTTATTCCATTATCTTATTATAACAATAAGGATTGGACTCGAAACTATTACATAGTGATGATCGATATTCCCTATTGTAAAACTTGTCTTAAACTCCAGCTGTGGTATATGTATGTATGTATGTATACCATTAAGTCATTTCCCTTTCGGGGTAGGCGTGACACTACCCGATTCGGGTAGTGTTTCTAGGTTGATAACTTGTAGTAAATAACTACAAGTGTGGGCTCACCACACCCACGATGTGCCAACAGCACTCAGTTTTCTCGAATGGTCACCCATCCAAGTGCTAACCGCGCCCAACGCTGCTTAACTTCAGTGATCTGACGAGAACTGGTTTTTTCAGCGTGGTATGGCTGTTGGCCATATAATCCTCTAAAATCACAGTCGATTTAGAAGCTATCGGCGATTAAACTAGTTTGAAATGAGCGTTCTCTGCGTAACGTGGGACGATGGACATTATTTTATACAATATTCAGAAAAGCAATCAAGTGATACTAATTTTTATCTTCTGCGAAATTTTACCCGACCGGAAAATCAACGTAGGAGGGTGGGGCTAATAGTGCCAAAATTTACTTTTCATAACACTGTGTCCAAACGAAATTAGGTATTGCCTTGGGTTTTGCCATAAAATATATGCAAGACATTAGAGTTCCAAATTATAATCATAATAAATTTATATGAATTCCATCCATTATCCATCTATTATATTATATAATTTTTTCGAAACGATGTCTAATGGTACTTCATGCTCCAAACGCGGGGTGAAAATTTCATAGCGGTGGGGTAAAAATTACCAACATAAATGAAATAAAATTTTTAAATTTTAATTGGCACAGAAGGATCTCACACTACATAGCAATAAAATAAATAGATGTTAAGACAACTGTTACGCTTAGATACTTATTCATCGTCACTTTCGCAATTAATACAGACGAGAATTTTCGATTGCTAGTTCACAACACACTTTTCAAGAGCCCAGTTTTTACATACGTGACACTAGATCCATTACTCGCCTGGGATGCTTTCAGAATAAGCTCCACAGCTAGTGATTGTGAAATAGCCTAATGTCATACAAACTCTGAGGTAGAAAGTGCAACCTGGCAATTTTCACCCCCCCCCCCCCCCACAAACATTCCCATTATTTACAATCAACATTTCTGAAACAACACAAAATATTTTGAACAGGAAGCTACCTGCACTACAAGAATACATAATTAAGCGCCAAATTACACCTACTTCATGACAATGGCGCGGAAAAATAAGTGTCGGCACCAAAATGAAACAGTGACAATAGAACTACTTTATGCACGCAAAAAAAACAACTTAACCTTAGCCACGATCTGAGAAACAACTTTTAGTGGCTACCAGCGGCTATCAGGAGTTTATGGTGATTCGACCGATCGACGGAAAATATCAGATCGAATAACAAATTATATGTTTTTGAGTTATCGTATGTGGCACTTTTTCTCCCACGGCACTTTTGGCCCGCTCTACCTACCGTGAACTGATTTGCCCGAAGGCTTATACATTTTCCAGAATTACATATAAACCCGACACATCACAAGTAACCATATGTACTTTAATTAATAAAGCCGACCTGGCGTGGTACTACATACATACATTGATTAGCAGTTCGAACTCGAAAGTTCATTGCCTCACTACCCGATTCGGGTAGTGTTTCTAGGTGGATATTTACTACCAATGTGGGCCCACCAGAAAAATGAATAGTTGGGGCTACTACACTGAGAAAAATGAATAGTTGGGGCTACTACCTTTTAATTAGTAAAAAATTCATTGGTTCTTACAAATGTTCAGTTAGTAACACCAACTAAGCAAATAGTCGGTTTAGGAAGCCGTTTGTAGTACTCGTGACTAGTTTACATTAGTAACGTTGTAGTAGTCAGAGTTACTAATAAATTAGTCATCTGTACTACGAATTAATTTTTCTGACAAATTAAAGTAGGTGGCTTAACTATTTTATTTGCTACCGTGGTTGGTACGATTGAGAATGCGACAAGGGTACCAACATACCTGCGGGAAAACGAGGGAGAACGTTTACACATGGCCGTCATAACTCGTTGCTCACTTGATTTCTCGTTCATCATTTATTGATGGAAGTATCAGAAGTGTTGCAAAGTTTAGGCTTCGCGGATTATATCAAAGCATTTGAAGGTATGTATAAGAAATTGAAAAATCAATGGAGTTTTAAGTTTTACTGGAAATCCTAACCTACAAAGCGCATCTGCAATTAGAAAGATCCCAGTGGGCATAGGGACATATTTTTTTAGAACGTCTTATCAGCTGAACTGACATCAGCGTCCCTAAGATGTCCCAAAAAAAAGATGCCCGCGTGCCCACTGTGATCTTTTTAATTCATATTTCGATAGTATAGTGACAGATATTTTGATTAGTCCCTGTAACAAAAATAAAATAGTTATACCTACAAATTTGTTAGTAGACATGACAAACTATATTAGTAAGTTCAACTACCTACAGACAGTCGTTTTGACAAACTGAAATAGTTAGTCTACCTAATTAAATAGTAACGGTAACTACTCGTGCCCCAACGAACAAAAATAGTTCTCACAACTAACTAAATAGCAGTACCATTATTTAATAACTAAAATAGTTGTTTATAATACTCGATGGTTGGATTATTATTTTGGATCATTAGGTTGGATTATTATTATTATTTTCATCGAGGGTCAATATAATCTCCCCACTGAGTAAAATAGTTGTCCCAACAATTTTATTAGATGTCCCAACTAATCTTTTTTTTCAGTGTACATATTAATATTCAAACAATAACCATAAGTTTAAAATTATTGCGTGATAGTATCGTTCCATTATAACTAGTTGTTAAGTCTATATACATTTATATTTCCAATTAATTTTCTAATCGAAAATTTAAATTAAAAATAATTTTATAATCGAAAAGTCACAAAACATTTTTGGGTCCGATGCATATTCAGGGTACTACAGGGCATTGAAATTGTATGCAGGTGAACATCTAGTTGCAAGTGTGCGTGCGACCCCGAAAAGCAATTACTCCTACGGCGGTAACTTCACCTTGCTTCAAGCATTCCAAAAAAAATGCGTTTTTGATTTTTTTTCTGCTTAAATCGGATGGGCTAAGTTTTATCGAACCGTGACATAACTTTGCAAAAAATCAATTCTTTTATTTAAACATGATCGAGATAAAATATTGGTTCACCGAAATTCGGTGCATGGAAAAAATGGAAATGTAGGCTATGTTATCCGAAATTTGGTGAGAGTAGAACAAATAATTTCAGTGAGCCTAGATAATTCGTACATGCATGGAATTCTTTTAAAGATCCTTGAATTCTCTTGAATAATTCAGGACATAACTTGATTTATTTTTAATTTTCTGAATTTTTCTGAAAACATGAAATTTGTTTCAACTGCATATTTCCAAATTTATCAACTTTGGTCGACGGTAGACTACTACTGAATTAAGATGCACTCGTTTTTTTAATTCTGCAGAAGTCTTTGAATTCAATTGAAATCTTTTCAATTTTTTTAAACTTCTTTGAATTCCTCTAAAATTCAAAGATTCAAAAAACGAGTTCGTCTTAATTCAGTAGTAATTTACCGTGAACCAAAGTTGATGAATTTGGAAATAGTTGAGACAAATTCCATGTTTTCAGAAGAGTTCCTAAATTCAAAGATTTATACAGAATTCTGCAGAATTAAAAAAAAATTGTGCATATATGTATATATTTACAAGTTTGTCATAAGGACAACCGCGGGATTTCGCCGGGAGCGGGCGCTAATCTGAAAAACTGCACCCGCTCCCAGCGAAATCGCGGCAAAATTTCAGCTGTAACCACGACTCACGACCGTGAGATAGGTGGTTACAGTCTGCGACGAATTCAATACGATGATCCGGCAAAAGTCTCGTGAACCCTAAGGACACGGAGGGAACCAAGGATGACCGCCTTCTGCATCTTCCGCGCAAGCGTCTTAGCATTTTGTTGACACACAGGGATGCTTTTCAGGCTATTAACCAGTGAAAGCTTGGCACTTCCAAGAACGCCGATGATCAGGACGATTAACTTAACAGAATATTCCAGGTATAACCGTCGCAACTCTCTTACAAGGTCTTTCTAACTCTCTTTCTTTTCATTCTCATTGGCTGTGACATTCCTGTCGGCCGGTGCCGAAAATTCAATAACGAACATGGTTCGTTTTTAGAAATTAAGGAGAACTATGACAGGCCGCGAGTGCGTGACAGAAACAATTGTCGAGAATATTAAGTTCCAGTATATTCGGCACTTCTCATTTTCTACAATTGACTCTTATTTCCCTAGTAGCGTTGGGCGGGGCGATATCAGAGCTAATGCCGTAAGAGTGACAGAGATGGTAATGAAGCACTCTTAGTGCCGCATTGTGCCTTTGGATGTACGTCGTTCCCGCATGAATTGGACAACTAGACAGAATGTGTCCTAGGTGCTCGGGGTGTGCATGACACGCTCTGCAGCTATCATCGGGAATGTCTTGACTCAAAATGTAGCGAGGGTATGCTAAAGTGGAAATGACACCGTCTCGACACGCCAAAATGAAATTATCTGTGCCCGACTTCAATCCGGGTGATTTGAGGAAAGCAAATGATAGCTCATACGATATCAACTGATCCTTCACATTTCTGTGAAAGATGTGCATTCTCTTGTCGACGAGCACTTCGCAGAAGTTTTTCTCCTGTGATTTCTTGATCCGGGCCTTCAGGAGTGAGTACTCAAGATGGATAATGTTTGATGCATTTTGTTCACTACTGATATTGAAGTCAAGGCCAAGTGTTTCAGCAGCTTCCTCCGATGCTTTGTACAGAAACGCTCCTTTGTCCACTTTTTCGTGTTTCCTGACTATTTTAAGAAGAGGATCTCGTCCATTTGCGAGTATATGTGCTGTACCCAGAATAATCCTATTGCAAAGACATTCGAGATTTAGTATTCCGCAGCCACCTTGACGGCACGAGATGTAAAGTCGCGAAACATACGATTTAAGATGCATGCTTTTCTTCATGTGTTTAACATTTCGTGACCTGACATTGAGGGACCTGAGCTGGTCCTTCGGCCATAGAACCACACCAGATGAATAGAGTACTACCGGGACGGAAAACATATTCGTTGCAGACACTTTGTTCCACGCATCTGCATCGGAGAGCATTATTTATAGATGTTACGTCCTGGATGCGGCTCTGGCACGCCCAGATATGTACAGGTTTCTCCAGCACTAAGGTGTCGTATAGCACTTCTGTCGACGAGCTCAGGGGCTTCGAGGATGCCATTAAGTTTTCCTCGCTTCAAATTAACCTTGGCGCATTTTTCAAAGCCAAACTCCATTACAAACTCCCGAGTGTACTGCTCGACAATCCTTACAGCTAGATATAGTTTCACTTTATTTCTAGCATAAATCTTGAGATCATCCATGTAAAATATACGAGTGATCTTATGCTTTTGATATCCGGGTTTACCGCAGATGTACCCTTGGGAATGTCGAAGTGCGAGAGATAGTGGCAATAATGTCGGGCAAAAGACGAGAGGGCTCATGTTGTCACCCTGAAACACACCTCTCTGAAAGGTGACACTGCTAGTGATCACACGCTGTTTTCCAGATGAGCTAGTAAATCTGGTTTTCCAAAGCGGCATTAATCTCTCTATGCACCTCACGATGTGTGGATGAACCTTTAAGCTTTCCAACAGACAGATGATAAGTCTATGGGAGGTTGAATCGAAAGCTATCCGGTAATCAATCCAGGCCATCTATAGGAAGCGCTGATAGGATGCTGCATCTTTGCAGACACATCTATCGATAAGCAGGTTCTCCCTACATCCTGCTACGCCTTTCTTTGAGCCGCGTGGATCGCACATCTCTCGCCACACAGGTCCGATTGTCCGAACAATCCTATCATGTAGGATAGCTGTAAAGATTTTATACAGCGTGTTCAGACAAGTTACTGGCCTGAAATTATTAGGGTCAGACAAGTTGCCCATCTTCGGGAGAAGCACTGTGCGTCCTTCCACCAACCACTCCGGAATAGGTTCTTCCGATTTTAGACATGAGGTGAAAATGCGGACCAGATGGTGGTGGGTTGAAGGAAACTTTTTCCACCAGAAGGTCTTGATACCATCTGGTCCCGGAGCGGAATAGTTTTTCATGCATCTTAATACTTTTTTCACCTACTCGGTAGTGACAGGTGGGCATTTCTCCGCAGGTGTTATGCGGGCACTGCACAGCTCCTTGAAGCTATTTATGTTCTTTGTATCTGCAATCAGTGGATGCTGTAATTCGTCGACTTCTCTCCAAAATTCCTCGACCTCCTCCGGTTTCGGCGGGCGGTCGACAGTAACTGTATAGGGTCCTGCAGGAGTCAAGATGGGTCAGAGAAGAACTGTTCATTTTCACTTACCCACCTTACTGCCTGATTATGCCTGAATATGCTGTCATCAGCTTTGAATGGTTGAGTATGAGATGATGGATCCGCCGATTGCGCGCGAACTGTCGGACCTTGGTAGTGAAATTCCTGCCGGATGTTATGTAGTCAATCACACACTAAATGCGGGACGCGTACTGCCTTGCCCAGCCTGTCTTTGTGCTGAGTTGATGCATTCGTCTTTTGGTCTTATGATCAGCCGTTGGTTTTGTTTTACGGTTTGCATTCGCCAAACTTCTCGCTGCATCATACACACTACAATTGATGGTCCAGTGGTCGAACTCTTCGGAAAAATCTCGACGAAGTAGGTCATCCAGTTCACCCAGATCTTTTGGCTTGAGAGAAACCTGGATGTTGATCTCTATTGGATTCTTGCTCGTAGTTGGTCTTAGTGTCGCCTCTATTTCTCTGTTGCCGGCTTGTTCTGACTGCGGTAGAGTAGGCGCTCCGCTTATATAACCCCTTTTACACAGAGCATCGGCACGGTTTTGCAGAAGTTGATGGAAAATGTGCGACAGCTTTGGGTGTTTCTCGCACCACAGAGCATGCAGTCGCGCCATGTAACCTTGTCGCTCAGGAGCCATAGTGATGGTATCGTATTACTCCAGCAGGTCGTCCCTCGTCCACTCAAAAGCATTGAGATCTTGCCGGTCCATCGTATTGACTCCGTCTTCATTGGCTCCCCCAACTCTATAGGGTAGTCGGCATTGTTGTCCGACCCATTGTCCGGAGCCCTGCGCGTTCGATTGTTTTAAAGCGAACTTACAACTATGTTTGGTATATATATATATATAATTTTAAAAATAGGTTGAACAACCACCGCAGGGTCCCATTGGGAGCAATTACCATCTATGAAAATGAAACTGGCTCCTAGTAGAACCGTGGCAAATCACACCTATGGCCACGTCTCACGACCGAGAGATGGGTGGCCATTTTTTATATAATATGAAATATGGTTTCACAACTAATAATGAGTAGATATACTTGTAAAGTCTTTATCAGTAGTATAATATTCGAGACGTATTTGCGATGAAAATAAGTTGAAATTTGTCAACGTTAAGATGCAGCCCATCATTAGCATCACCAGAAATGCAATTCCATGTCAAATCATCGGAATAATTTCATCTATTGTTACTAATTTTGATGCAAATTCTAGTTTCTGTTCTTTTAGATGTTGAAAGTAAAACCCTAAAATAATTTTGAGAAAATTAAAAAAACTTACGAGATATTCAAAATTGAAAATTTTGGTCCATTTTTTGAATTTTCATAACTTTGGTGATTTTAATGATACTAAGATGTATTTTTCAAATTATGTATAATGAGACGCAGTTTTGAAGAAATAGTTTGGAAACAAAAAATTTAAAAACTTTTCGGATTTAAAAAAAAATGTTAACTGACTTTTTGAAAAAAATCCATCTTTGCATTTTTTTTACTTTTTTTTATAGATAACATATAATTTGTAAAAAATTGAAAAAAAATCAAAAATGGATTTTTTCAAAAATTCAGTTTAAATATTTGTTTAAAAAAAAAAAACGAAAAAGTTTTTGAAATTTTGTTCAAAAAATATTTCATTAAAACTACGTCTTATTATGAAAAATTTAAAAAAATACATGTTAATATCCTTAAAATCATCAAAGTTATAAAAGTTAAAAAAAGGACTAAAATTTTCAATTTTGAATATCTCCTAAGTTTTTGTAATTTTTGAAAATTATTTTAGGGTTGTTTTTTAAAGACCTAAGAGAACGGATACTAGAATTTTCATCAAAATTACTAACAATAGATCAAACTCTACAGATTATTTGACATGGAATTGCTCAGCACTTATTATGTAAGAATTATATTGCACTTTACAAGCAGTGATTTGTATAATATTTAATAATGGGTTATTGCAGTCCTCTTATCCTTAAAGTATAATTACTAACTACTTTAGGGCGTAGTGAAAATCCGAAGATTTATCGAATATCATATTTAAGCCGGGCAAATCAAGTTGTGGTTTGGCAACTGAGTGAAGTAAAAAAATTGAATCGGTTAATGCATTAACCTATGCATTTCGGATCGGCTTTCTGAGTTGAAAATTAAACAATAATACATCAAATATATTTTTTAAATATATTAAAAAAATTATAACATGAACAAAACTTTAAAAAAATTTTGTTATTTAATATTGCTTTTCTCATTAAAAAATGTACATACAAAAAATTTCCCATAATAATTGTTTCGTTCACAGGAAAACTTTTTTTAATTTTCAGATCCAGAAACAGAACAGAAGATATTATACAAGATTTTAAATATATTTTTTCTTCTTTCGGTTGCCAAAGCACAATTGTTTATTTGTCTAAAAGATTAGCACTTTCATTCCGCCCTAAGTACATAATAGATTATTGCAGTCACTATTTTCCACAATTCATCATTTAAATTTTTTCGTTTTAAAGAAAAAAATTTATTTTGTACATGCTTCCACTTATGAATATAGGTTTGTTTCATTTAAAATACTTGTAGGAAAAAGTGCGTAGGTGGATAAAACGCAGTCTTTCGATAAAACTATTCAGATAAATATTTTTCTGATGTTGCCTAACATGAAATGAAAGTAATAAGTAAAAGAAAATTTTAGAACAGGATGTTTAGAAGAAAGTTAGTATTTATTCCGAATTTTCGTATACAATTCAGAATGCGTGGGTGGATGGAACTTATTCTTCCGATAATGATACTGGGATGAATCTTTTTTAGTGTTGTCTGACAAGAGTATTAATGAAGATGAGAATAATTTATTAATAAAGGAAAATTCTAAAATCGAGCGTTTAACGAAAGTTAGAATTTTTTCTGAATATCAGATATAGCTTATTTCACTGAAATAATAAATATGACGTTATCATGAGTTATTACGATTGAAAACCTTACATTACATAATTCTTACGATAATTGAAAAACAAAAAATGTATTGAATAATTTTCAAATTTTATACTTTCGTTTATGTCCTATTAATTATTTTATATTAGTGTTGGCGCTGGCCCACACATAAAATGTTTTATTATTAAAAAATACCATACCGAGACCATTGTTAGAAATCCATCAAGGAAGTTCTGGTACAATTTTATCTAAAAGAATTTTACCAACTTATTAAGAAACTTATTTTATCATTAATGTTGATGTATTGTTATTTATAAATGTTAATCATCAACAGCTTGTACGCTGATGAGGACCGGTGCACAGTGGGCTAAAGTGAAAAAGTTCGCGACAAAATCGTAAAACTTTTGACAGAGATGTTTTAGAGGGATGCATTTTTTTGAGATTTACATATGAATAACTACAGAATAGAGAAAAAATACGGAAGGCTGAAAATATATATTTTTTACCTTGAATATCTAGATTAAATTTGACATTTTTTGACAAAAAGTTGTATTATTGGATACCATGGGCGCTCAGATATTATATTACATATGTTTCACATATATCCAAATAGATTTTGTCATGCCGAATCCAAATATGGGCTTAAAATCAGCCTAGGACTTCCTGTTTGTAAAAAAATGCAATTGAATGATCTATTGTAAACCTTCATGGCATGAATGATTTCCACTAATGTAAATTTGATTATTTGTCGTATTAAAGGAGTCTCGGGGTCCTCGAATTGGAATACAAAGTAAAAATCTCAAAATTCATAATGGCGGATCCAATATGGCGGACCAAAATTGTAAGACCGAGCCGATATGACTGAAAATTACTGTACGGGGGGTTTTGGGTCGCTGATTTCGAATCTAAAGTCAAAATGTTACCATTCAAAATGAAGAATCCAATATGGCGGAATTTGATTTTGAGAATATAACCGATTTCATTAAAAATCGCTACTTTGGGTTTTTTATGTCGTCGATTTCAAATCTAATGTCAAAATTCCAAAATTTTATGATTTGAATTTGAATTTTTATTTTAAATGTCTGATGCAATATTACATCAGACATTGAACATTTTTGAATGTTCACTATAGATTTGAAATCGACAACATAAAAAACCCCTAAGTAAAGATTTTTAATAAAATCAGTTATATTCTCGCAATGACATTCCGCCGCATTAGAACCTTCATTTTGAATTTTGACTTTAGATTCGAAATCAGCGACCCGAACCCCCATAGAGTAATTTGCAGTCATAGCGGCTTGGTCTAACAATTTTGGTCCGCCATATTGGATCCGATATTTTGAATGTTGACATTTCGATTTTATATTCGAAATCAGCGACCCGAAAACCCCCCGTGCAGAAATTTTCAGTCGTATCAGCTCGGTCTTACAATTTTGGTCCGCCATATTGGATCCGCCATTTTGAATTTTTACTTTGTATTCCAATTCGACGATCCCAAAACCCCTTCAATACAACAAATAGTGAAATTTACATTAGTGGAAATCATTCATGCCATGAAGGCTTACAATAGATAATTCAATTGCATTTTTTTACAAACAGGAAGTCCTAGGCTGATTTAAAGCCCATATTTGGATTCGGCATGACAAAATCTATTTGAATACATGTGTAACATATGTAATATAATATCTGAGCGCCCTCGGTATCCAATAATACAACTTTTTGTCAAAAAATGTCAAATTTAACCTAGATTTTCAAGGTAAAAAATATATATTTTCAGCTTCTCCGTATTTTTCCTCTATTCTGTGGTTATTCATCGGTAAATCTAAAAAGAATCCATTCCTCTAGGTCATCCCTGTCAAAAGTTCTACGATTTTTTCATGAACTTTTTCACTTTAGCCCACTGTGCGGCATCGACGGACGAAACTGTTTACTTAATTGTACTGAATATTGTTTAAAAGCAACAAACTCGTGCATTGATTCAAAGAAATCATTTCTTTGGGCGCCATTTCTTTGAAGTAAAGAAATATTTCTTGGCTTCAGAATATGAGATAATTAACTCAAGGAATTTATATCTTTAAAACTAAGAACCTAGTTTCCTTGAATCTTGCTTTCGCATCCAAAGAAATATTTGTTTAGTTCAATATATCTGAAATAAGTAACTCATCGATGCGTGAAACAAATATTTTGCTCTCGGTCAACTGAGTGTAGTGGATGCATAAGATTCGGTCGCCCGCCCGACTTTTGCAAAGCCGAGGCGAAGCCGAGGTTTTTCTGGTCGGGGCGGGTATCAAAAACACATATTTTTTATTTTTTCGTTATACTTTTTGCAGAACCTTCAGACGAGGAGTCGAAGGTTTTTTTTCCATTCAACTGTCAAGATACATATTTTGCAGAGGCTAAGTACACAATAACACAATACTGAACGTTGCTACGTCAGGTTGCTACGCCAGCGAGCCAAAAAAATCTCGCAGCCAATCAGAGATCGTTTTTAACTCTAGCAGGTCACAAAAGCCACTATTCCCAGACAGAAATGCGGCCGGGAAGACGTACTTTCGGCTAGGGGACGAAGAAAATATATTTTTGAAATAACTTCAGACACCATTCGTTCGAAAAAATATTTTGATAAAATCCTTTATTTGTACCGAGTAGTTCAGACATATGCCGCCAGGTGCGCAGAGTTTACAGTCTCACAATAGAAATGGATTCTCCAGTCTTTAAGTTAGCCATACATTTTCACAGTAGATATAATCTGAAATATGTGGTGATTGGTGTTTATCAATCTTCCTAAGCATCGGTTTGTTGGTCTTGCTTGAAATTCTTTTTGCTACTCCGCGAAAATGAAAATAAATATATTATTATAAATTATAATCATTATAATTGCATTGAATATTTTTTTCAATAAATGGACCTGCTTAATTTTTGTACTTCAACTATTCAACATTTTTAAACAACAGGAAAACTTTTTCTGTTTGAATAAATTGTTTTTTTGTAACACATGCACGAAATGTTCGCTTTTCGAGGCATGTATTGCGTGCGGGAAGTGACCAATTCCAAAGCCGTGGTAAAAAGCAGTTATAAAAAGACTTTTTCTAGCTGCTGCGCTTGCGCTCTTTGAGAAAGATTACTTTTTCTAGCTGCTGCGCTTGCGCAGTTCCAACCAGATTACTTTTTCTTGCTGTTGCGCTTGCGCATTTCGAATCAGATTTACTTTCCAGGACTGCCGAAATAATGACCTCACTTCATTATGATTTGACGCTTGAGAGACTGATTGTGAGTAGTGAATAGTGATTGGACAAACTGGAAGTGATAAGTTACCATAAATGACTGATAAATTACCATAAATTACCGTTAAATTACCGAAAATTTCAGAAATTTGTGGATACCTGAAATTTCCGGTAATTTATCAATTTTCCATAAATTTCCGAAAATTTGGGAAATTTAGCAATTTTCCATAAATTTCCGGAAATTTGGTAAATTTAGCAATTTTCCATAAATTTCCGGAAATTTTTTCCAACAAGCTTTGGCTACCTGAAATTTTCAGTAAGTATACCATTAAGCCATTTCCCTTTCAGGGTAGGCGTGACACTACCCGATTCGGGTAGTGTTTCTAGGTGGATAGTTTCTTGTAGTAAATAACTACTACAAGTGTGGGCTCACCACACCCAGTAATTTAGTAATTTTCCATAAATTACCGTAAATTTAGCAATTTTCCATAAATTTCTCGAAACTTTTGGAATCTTTCCAAAAAGCTTTGGATACCTGAAGTTTCCGATGATTTAGCAACTTTTCATACATTTCCAGAATTTTTGGAAATTTAGTAATTTTCCATTTTCCGGAAATTTTTGGATTTTTTCCAAAAACCTTTGGATACCTTGAATTTCTAGAAATTTTCGGTAATATACAAATTCACCGCAAATTTCCGGAAATTTTCGGTAATTTTTGGTAATTTTACCATAAATTTCCAAAAATTACCATAAATTTTCAAAAAATGTATTCTTATTCTTTCTCAAATCGAACATTTCCGGCATTTGTTACAAAAAATATCGTGTGCAACAGGTGCTGAAAGTAGACAGTTGCAACTCTTGTGAAGTTTACAGTACTTGCCATCGGCTCATCTTCGGGTCGTTTCCGGCTTGTCTTCGGCTCGTTTACAGCTCGCCTTCGGCTTGCTTCCAACTCGCCTACGACTCGCCTACAATTCCCCTTCGACTCGCCTCTGGCTCGTACAACAAACTTCACACTCGTGTGGAACTGCCTACTTTCCGCACTTGTAGCACAATATACTTTTTGAATCAATTAATATTTTATCAACTCTGTTAAGCCTTATTTTAAAAGAATATGTCGCATCTTGGAAACAAATAGATATTTATTTCCGTTAAAAAAAATTTCTTCGTTGCAAAGAAATGTTTATTTGACCAAAAATACGCTTATTTGAATCAAAGAATCATATATTTGGTCCAAAAAAAACTTTTACTCAGTCCGAGTTACATTTAATTGTATGTAATAATTATCTTCTTGAACTTACACCATACTTCTTTACATTACGGAACTCACCTATCATATCAAATACTTATTTATTACAGTCAATAACAAATCTATTTCGCTCAAAGAATATTTTACAGTGTCAAGTAAGTATTTCTATGTCTTAAGCATTGCGTTTCTTAGATCCAAACAAAACATTTCTTTAATCTGAAGAAATATTTCTTAAGCCATATTCTGCTCTGCCATTTCTTTGAATCAAAGAAATTTCCTTTGATTCAAATAAGTTTTTTTTTCTATAATTCGCGAAAAAGTGCCAGTTTTTCCACCTGTTTTTGGTGTAAAAAGTTACCGATTTTTGCTCGATGACGTGGCGCATGCGCAGTGCCGACCTTTCCGGGCAACAGTGACAAAAGTGGACAGATGCAGTGGAAAAAGTAAATGGACAGTGATAAAAGTGAGGAACAGTGGAAAAAGTAAATGTTATTTCGGGTGGGTTCGTGCTGCCTCGGGTGGACTCGTGCATCGTGCGCAGCCAACTTCATTCTATTTTCCGACTGTCGTCCCTAACCTAAAAGCAATTTCCTGAAAAGTCTCGAGTTGTGTATTTTGTATGTACTTTTGTCACTTGGCAAAA
>CAKNYM010038966.1:0-20157 GCA_932195095.1 Andricus curvator | reverse complement strand
TATCCGATATACAGACGACGACGACGACGACGACAACGACAACGACAACGACAACGACAACGACAACGACAACGACAACGACAACGACAGACAGACAGACACCGACGTAAAAACCATTTTTTCTGACTCAGGGGGCCTCAAAACGTCGACATTTGATGGATTCCGCGAAAGTCATTTTTCACATAAAACCAATACTTTCTCATTATGATGAGAATGTAAAAATGCGCTAGACTCAGAAGTCGAAATTACAATTACAGTGGTTTTCATAAATTTGGAATTTGTCATTTAACAGAATTATCAACTTCACTTGTGATTTTATAATTTTCTTGAGCATGTGAGGAATTTGTAAGCATAGAAATACTCCAGAAAAAAATCGACAAGGCCCAGGAATAAAAAAAATAAAATAAACAATTACTTTTATTCTAATTTCGACTAGTGGGTATTGTGAATTTACATTTCAAAACCCTTACACGTGTTCAGAAGAATGTTTGATCCACAAGTTATAAAGATTATTTCATTAAATACCAAAATCAACATTTTGAAGAGTGAATGGAAATTTTTTTTTCAGAAAAATGATTGATTTGAATCTCCAAAAAATTGAGAAGATTTTTCTGAAATTTAGGTATGCAAAGAAATATAAACCTCATAAAAAGTCTAAAACTCTGCAAATAAGAAAAATTTTGAACCTTTTTTTCGAGCATAGGTAACCAAGCTGCACGTGGATCGATTTCAAATTAATTATACTTTTTTAGAACCCTAATACGCTAATTTTACGCATTGTAGCGATATCAAATTCCAAAAGTATTTATTTTGGACCCACTCTACTGCGAAATTGCAGAAGAATTTTATTATTTACCGAGCTTACCGTAAAAAGTAGTAAATAGAAATGAATAGTTTCGGATATATGACGAATCTCACAAATCCCTGTAAGATTGAAGATGGTTTAAAAAGGTAGGTATAATTTCGTCGCCATCGTGTCCCAGAAATTTAGACACTTTTGAAGAGACAGGTGCACTACCTGAGGTGGCAATGTCGCCTTCATGCCGGAACCCGTCCCCCTCGCCATAAACTGCAACTGAAATATTGCACCTTCCGAAAGGAAAAACAACAGCTCTATTGGGTACCTATTGTTTTGTTCAAATCAAGTTCCAACAGTATATTCTGTTTCAAACTACGGATTTGAAAATTTGTTGAATTCAATTAATTTAATTTAAAATTATTTTATTTGATTCAATTTAGTTTGGAAAAAAATTAAAATTTAATTTAATTTTTAAATTTTAATATCTAGGTTTAACCCCCTAATATTCGTAGATCATCCTTCTAATTTCTATTTGTTTCAGCGTATACTATAAAACTGAATAATGGATGATATATATTTAGTAATAAAGAAAATTACATTTTTCTCAAATTGATGATTTTAGCACTCTTTCAACATAATATATTCAATTTTTAAGAGATATTCAAGTTGAAATATATTAAGAATTATTGAGGCTTCTGTTTGGAAATTATACAAATTTGCAACAGTAGTCAGTATACGATTTAAATGTAGATTTGTCCATTTTTTAATATTCTAATTTGAAAATATTTTATTTCGAATGTTCTCTTCAAAATGTTTAGCCAATAAGTGTTACAAATTAAAATAGTGCAATTCTGAAGGATCTGTTGTCGAAAAGAAAATCGAAAATGTCTTAAAACCCAAAGCCTAAATGGAAATAAAGAATAGATGAATTTGAAGTATTATGAATAAATTTGTGTTATATTAGCCGTTGGGACTATTTATATATTTATATACTGAAAACGTTGGAGATGTTATTTGAGGCAATCAGCGAAAAGGTTCAAAAATATTTCAAGAGGGAACGTGCATTTTTTATGAACTGGCTGTAAATGCCTGGATTTTTATTTCATATCATTGAAAAAATTCGAAAATACGTCAATAAATTTCTTCAAATATCAATATATTAACAATTTTCCGAAACAATAATTCATAATTCCTTATTAGAAGCATTTGGAATTTAAAAAAGGTATATATTAAACGATTCTAAATTAAATACGTTCCAAATCAAACAATTTTAGATGACCTAGGTGAAATTTGGACAAAAGCAGAATATTTCTAATGTAATAGAAAGGAATTTAACTTGTATCACTTCTCAATAAGAGCGTTTAGAATTTAATAACTACTTCAAAGCGTTCATAATTGAAAAATCTATTTTTAAAATTGGATCATGTGAAATTCAACTAAATTCGAGTTGTGTTATTTATCATTGGACGCGTTCAAATAATAATAATTAAAAATTTTTAACTTTGGAATTTCAACAATCCAAAATTAAAACTTATTATAATTCTACAATTAAAAACTGATAAACTGAATTGAATCGTTCTAAGTCAAAGCTTCTGAAATTTCAGAATTTCAAATTGTTAGTATAAGCTGAAAAAATTTTCAATTATATAGACCTTTACAATTGAATTATTCTAAAAAAATGTAAGAAATTAAGAAATTTTGAGTACGCAACAATAAAAATAAAAACATTTCTAATACGGAGCGTTGAAAATTGAGCCAATCTCAAATCATTTAGAACTGATCCAATTTTCAATTGCCTAGAATGGCGATATTATAACAATTTTATACTCTTCACCTTTGAATTTTAAATTGTTCCAAGTAAATTAAAATCGTCTGGAAATTAATATTCTGCAAATTGTCAACTATACTTTTCTAAATTTCAACATTTCAATTTCAATTGCAAAATTAATACTGTTGAAAGAGAAAGATGGAAAATTCAGCGTTCAACATGAAAATTGGAAACTCTAAAATTTTAACCAGTCAGAATTAAAAAAATGCATTCAATTACCAAGGTCTCAATTTCATATCAAACACTTTTCATCTGTTTTGATTCTAAGTAACATATAATTCTTTGAATCTTCCAATCAAATATATTTTAAATGATTCATTCGTGAAAATCTTCAACTAAAAGTTTAAATATTATTACGTTGGAAATTTTTTAATATAATGCAAAAGAAGATCGCTATGCTTCCAATTTTTTAAATTGCACCATTTAAACTGAAAAAAGCAGAAAATATTTGTATTTAACATTGAAACCAAACAACTCAGCAAATTTTGCAATTTTAAATGATTTGATAGTGTAACTAAATTACCATTTTCAATATGTATGTAATATTGTGTCATTATTTTAGTTGGCTGAATTAATTTCCAGACGGGCAGGCTGTGCATGCTCAAGGCATAGAATCATTTTTGCAAGAAATATGTTTTTTTTTTTAAAGGATTTTAGACGACACATATTTCACAAATTTAAAGAAAATTTCATTCTAAAGATGGGAGTATTTGAACTTTCAAAACCTGTGATGCCCTTTATCAAGAATTTATCGAGAGGAAAAATTCGATATCTGCAGTAGCTGAAACAACATAGAAATTTTACATGTTCTTTTCGACTCTGATAGATCTTTTCATTCTAGTTTGAAAACTATATTAATATCATATATATTTATGTCAGATAGTTGCGCTTTTTTCCTGAAATTTTTAACTTTTTGCCACCCTTCACTTAGTGATGTGATAATCAATGCAAGTTAATGGAAATAGTTGTTTAAACAATTTACTATTTTTAAAAACTATCTCCTCTCAGATAAGTGTTAGAAAGTTCCGGTTTTTTCTGAAATGGTTGACTTTGCTTTGCCTTGTTAGTTATGAACAAATACTATATAAACATGAGAGAAAACATATTTTGAACAATCTTTTTTTTTCGTGAGTATATTTTGCTGGGGGGGGGGGCTGATATCAAAATATGTTCAATTACAAATTACACTCATCCTTCGAACGAGGGCCACTCTCCGGGGTAGACGGCCTACCTTCGAAAGCAATTAAAATGCGACGAGCGAGCACTATTACGTCACCACTCAGGACCGTATATATGTAGACTCTAAACGCGGCACCTTAGTACATATTTCCATAATCTACTGCATACGCAGTACGGCACTGACTTCGAGGTCACTTCGAGCGCCGGCACTTCAGTTTAGGCTGTCAAGGGACGCACGGGGGGGACGCAGAATCAGCCGAGCGTGAAAACGGCCCTCGTTCGAAAGGCCCTCGTTCGAAGGATGAGTGTAATTCACTTAAAAAAGTAAAATATCATTTCAAAAATTATTTTTGTTAAGGTTCACTTGTTATTTGTTCATCACTGAAAAGTCAAAGCAAAATCAAGATTACAAAGAAAAAACTTTCTAGAATTACTCTTAGCACTTATCTGAGCGAAGATAGTTATAAACAATTAAAAATTATTTGAAAAATTATGTTCGTTGAACTGGCTTTAATTGAGAATTGAACACAAAATGAAAAATTAAAAACAAACTAGAATTGTCTAGCATTGTTTCATTAGCGCTAAAAACTCGCAAAACCCATTTTTTCACGTATGGGTTTTTTGGGACCCTATAAAACAGACTTAGGTGGGTGATATTTGATAATGAATATATTTGACTTGTATTCTATGGCTATTTGTGAAGAGAAGTATTGAGTTTCAACTCCATTCAGCTAATATTGACGATTCTAAATAAAATGTACAAAAACGTCTCTTTTCCTGGTGGGAAATACGTACTAAACTTCAAGGGCTTGCGACACCTCTGAATATCATTTTTTTTAAACCAAAAAAATGTATTTTTTGTGTGTATCGAAACAAATTTCCGGTAACAAATTTTGACCAACCTCAATTGTATATTGTCTCCGACGAGACGCATTTTCTCCGAGGAAGGATCACCCCCTTTTCCCCTTCGGGAGCTAATATTAAAATATTTGCAACTCCAAATTTTTCTATTACGTTTTACAATAAACTTCTTGTTGTAATGCAAAAAAAAACTTTCACAAGGCATTAAATGACCTAGTTCTACCACCTCACTAAGTTTAAAGTGGACAAAAAGTTAAAAATTTCAGAAGAAAACCGCAACTATCTGGCAATAATATAGATGAAGATAGTTATAAACAACAATAATTAGTTGGTACAATTATTTTTGCTCAACTCAAATGATTATTAGGTCACTCCAGGTGAAAAATAGACAAATAGTTGAAAATTTCAGAAAAAACCGCAACTTTTTACCATGAAGCAAAGATAATATCATTAGCAATAATAATAAATTGTTCGAACAATTATTTTTGTTAAATTTGATTGAATATCACTTTACTTTTTTCAGAAATTAGAAAAAAAGTCAAAAATGTTAGAGAAAACCGCAACTTTCTAGCATTTATCTAAGAGAAGATAGCTAATAACAATAGTAATTTGTTTAAACAATTTTTTTCTGAACGAAAATGAATATTAACTCATTTCAAGTGATAAGTGGACAAAAAGTTACAAGTTTTAGAAAAAACCGCGGTTTCTAGCATTATTGAAAGATAATATCTTTAACAATAATAACAAATATGTTAAACAATTTTTTTGTCAACATAAATTATGTATCAACTCGCTCTCATTGAAAATTGGACAAAAAGTGCAATTTAAAAAAAAAAACGCGACTTACGAACTCTATTCTAAGCGAAAATTGCTAAAAACAATAGTAAATTGTTTGAACAATTTATTTAGGCATCTAATTGTCAGTATAAAATAGTATTTCATGTATCAGTAGAAATTTGAATTTAAAAAACCGCAAGCAAATCATAATTAGCGCCAAAAACGAATTTACGAGAGATCTCTGAAGCGACATATTATAATAAATAACTGTTTAAAAAATAATTTCTTCTAAACTAATGATATTTCGAATGAGCTTAGTTCTCTGATTATGAATCAATTGTCAGATCACATAGATACCTGGGAGACATGGACGCCAGGTAAGAATTATACCTGCCAGACGTGGCAACACCGCTTGAGGTGAGTACGTATAACGTCTAACGCGCTTCCTTATATATAGAGGAGGTCACTTCGTACATCCAGTATCACAAATATATATAAATTCCAAAATGAAAAATTGTTACCCCTCTTTTGAGAAACCTGATCAGAAGGCCCCCCTCAACGTATATATGCATATAAATTTCAAATATTTTCACGGAAAAAAGCGGAGGCGAGAACGTAGGGTCAACTACACGGAGGTGACAACGTACAGTCTATACATATATATATACATATATATATATATATATATATTAAATTAAAAATTAAGCTTCACTTTATTAACGTTAACAAACATAATTGTTTAAACAATTTATTAGCATTCCTAATAATATTATCTTTGAATAATGCTAGAATTTGCGGGTTTTCCTGAAATTGTCAAGTTTTCCTTTCTTTATTTCTTAAAGTTCGTCAATTTTTCAATTAGAGTGAATTAATAACCAAATCAAGTTATAAAAAATGATTGTTCAAACAATTTATTATTACTGTCGATAATATTCTCTTTGCTTAATGGTAGAAAGTTGCGGTTTTTTCTGAAACTTTTAACTATTTGTTTATTTTTCTCTTGGAGTGAATTAATCATTACTTAAGTTGAGCAAAAATAATTTTTTGAAAAAATTATTATTGTTAATAACAATCTTTATCTATAATAATGCCAGATAGTTGCGTTTTTTCTGAAATTTTGGACATGTTGCCCACTTTTCACTTAGTGATGTAATAATTAATGCATGTGAATAAAAATAGTTGTTTAAACAATGTATTAATGTTTATACCATAAACTAATGATAAATAAACATTATAGAGAAACGTATTCTAAACTATTTCTTTCTTTTTTGTGAATATATTTTGCTGGAGGGGGGCTCTCATCAAAATATTTTCAGATCAAATTTTTCTTCTATGCTTTGCAATAAACTTCTTGTCGAAAATTTAAACAAAACTTTTACAAGTCATTTACCCACCTAATTATCTCACCTACTTCTAATCATTCCATTCTTTGTTTTTTGTCGCTTGTGTAAGATAGATTTTTTGTTTGAATTAATTTTTTCAAACATTGGGAAAAGAGCAAAAATAATTCACTTAAAAAAGTAAAATACTATTTAAAAAATGATTCTTGTTGAGGTTCACTTATCATTTGTTCGTAATTGAAAAGTCGAAGAAAAACTAAAGATTTCAGAAAGCAAAACAATCTTTCTAGCATTACACTAAGAGAATATAATTATAAACGATAATTAATCAATTCTTTAAATAAGCATGTTTGTTAACTTGCATTAATTATCACTTCACTAAGTAAAAAGTGGATGAAAACTTTAATAGTTCAGAAAAAACGGCAACTTTTTAGCACTTATCTAAGAGAAGATAGTTATAAACAATTATAAATTTTTTAAACAACTATGTTTATTAACTTGCATTATCTATTACTTAACTAACAATTATTCTAAGAGAATATTATTAACATCTTGCGCCACCTCAATATCATTAAAAAAAAAAAAAAAAAATGGATTCATTTTTGTGTGGATTCGAACAAATTTCCGAGTGTCATTCATAAAAATTGAAGAAAATTTTTTTGGACTACCCTAGTTTACATGCAGCAACGTGAGTAATCTCAAACAGAAAACGTTTACAAATTATGATATCAGAAAGATTCTCAAATTTGTTTAAGATTAGAGATTTTTTCGCGTATGTTACGTCCTTTGGATCAAAATTTGAATTTCCGATTTGTCTCGTAGTATCTTCGAAAAAATAAAATAAAAAATATCAAGTCTTATGAAAAAATGTTTGAGAGACAAATTATAGGTTTTTTAAAAAGCTACAATTGTTCTCTGAAACTTTTTTTACTTTTCTGTCGTCGTTTGGCTTAAAATTAAAATTTTCGACTTACTCATTTGCGATACATAAAAAAACGAGTCCAATCGAAAAATGGTTGAAACGAAAGTTGGAGAGATTTTGAAAAGCTTCAGTTCTTCTTTTGAATTTTTTTTCACGTATCTGTCCTCATATGACGTAAAAACGGAATATTCAATTTTTGGACAGCATTTTCGATGGATAAGACCAAAACCTGATTTTTGGTTTTAAGGGCTCTCAAAACGTAAAGATCTGTTAAAAAACTCTGATGTCAAATTTCGGACAATTCTGATACTTTCTAAATCATGAATGATGATAATGTAAAAAAAAATTATTAATAAATTTATAGTTCTTTTTTGGATGTTTGTCCTTAAATTTTTTCATAGCTTGTGTCGTTTGTCCAAACATTTAATTTATTTATCTTCAATTTTATTTTATTACGATTAAAACAAAAACTACGCGTCCTACCAAAAATAAATTATAAGAAATTTGTATCTCTTTTTGGGAGAACAACTTTTGTCTATTAATTTTGTTCTCGTACCTATTCCCGCTTTTCCACAATTTTTAAATTTCAATGTTATTTTTTACGATTAAAACCAAAAGCACGCGTCCTATCAAAAAATTATTATAACAAATTTGTAGTTTTTTTGGGGGGTAAGCAACTTTTGTGTATTCATTTTTTTTTTTAGCTTCTGTCCTTTGTCCAGACGTTTAATTTTTAAATTTTTATTATTGTTTCTTACGAATAAAACAAAAACCGAGCGTCCTATCAAGAAGTGATTTACAAAAAATTTGTAGATATTTTTTGAGAGCACAATTTTTGTTTCTTGATCTTTTTTATTATTTCGCATAGTTTGACCACAAAATGAAATTTTTTATTTTTTATTATTTTTTGTGCATCAAAATTCGAATTTCCGATTTTTCAAAAAAATTAAAAATGTTGTAATGATAATATTGTAGGCTTTTCAAAAATTAATGTTTTTCTCTTCTCAAAAAATTATAATAACAAATTTTTAGCTCTTTTTTGGTCAGCAATTTTTGTGTATTCATTTTTTTTAGCTTCTGTCGTTTGTCCAAACGTTTAATTTTTTAATTTTTATTATTGTTTCTTACGAATAAAACGAAAACCACGCGTCCTATCAAGAAGTGATTATTAACAAATTTGTATACCTTTTTTGGAAGCACGTTTTCTGTTTTTTCATCTTTTTTCTTATTTCACATAGTTTGACCACCAAAATGGAATTTTTTATTTTTCATTATTTTTTGCGCAATCAAAATTTGAATTTTCGATTTTTCCAAAATATTCAAAAAGTCGTTATGATATTCTTGTAGGGTTTTCAAAAAGTAATGTTTTTCTCTTCTTGACTTTTTTATATAGTGCGATGTTTGGCTTACAATTTTCATTTTCGATTGATTTTTCAAATATTGTAGATGCTTTAACTCTGAAAATGTTGTTTTATCGAAAAAGGTCATTTAAATAAATTGTTCGGCTTTCTGAGTACTACGAGTAGCTGTACATAAAAGTTTTGAATTAAAAAAAAGGTCTCAAAAATTTTGAAAATTCTCTAACTTTTTGAATTTTTATCAAAATGGGCTGGTTAACGAACTTGTTCTTTCTTTTATGACGAACGGACAAACAGACAGACGTCATCCCCAAAACTTGATTTTCGGCTTCAGAGGGTCTGAAAACGTGGAAATCCTGTTGAAAAACTGTGGTGTCAAATTTCGGACAATTTTAATAGTTTCTCAATCATAAATGATGAGAATGTAAAAAGGGACCAATTAAAATCTATTTTAAAAGTTCCTAAAATTTACTAAAAGTAACTAATGTGCATCAATAATGTTACTAAAGTTCTTTTGAATTTACAAATATTTGATAAAATTCAGAAACCAATAGGTTATTTCAAAAATTTTAGTATTTTTAAAATATTTCTAGGAATTCTAGAAAATTCTAGAAAAAAATTCTAGAAAATTCTAAGCGATTTTAGATGAATTTTAAGAAATTTTATAAGATTTTCGACCTTTTTAGTACATATGTGATATCTCATATTTAAAGTGAGATTTTTATTATATTGAGTAGTTACTATAAAAATTCTGAAAAACCCAAATGGTAAGAAGCAGAGTGCTGATAAGGATCTTTATTTTTTTAGGCAGATCTTGTAAATGATGACTGAGAAATTTGATGCATTTTTGCTGCTTGAATACGTATAACTTTTGGTTATTGTTCCACAAAAAAAAAACAGATTTATAATGATTTTAAGTAAGTAAAGACTTTGTGGTAGAAACATTGCCATATCTTTTTTGGCCAAGTTCTTTAGAAGCTGTTATAATTTTCTTCACTTTAAGAATATTCTTAAAGTTTCAACAGTTTTTTTAATTAAATTAATCGAAAAGTTATATTTCCTTCAGAATTGCAATTTAGAATCCAAACAGTTCATCATGAAAAATTTTCTTTTCAGCAAATTAACAAAAGGCCATTTTGTTGATTTTCCGCATTTTACATATTTCAGTGAAGATAAATTATTAAAGAGTGAAAATATATTAATTTATTCAGAGCTGAATATATTAATAAGAACGAGATTATTGAATTTGAATCGGGTCAATATAAAGGTTCGGTAAAAGAACAGGATTGTCAAACTTTTTCAACTGTATTGAAATAAAAAGAAGGCTTTATTTCTGCTAAAAAAGTAAAATCTAGGTGTTATAAAATTTATTTTTATTTTATAAAATATTTTAGTTCTTTTATAACGTTTTATATATCGAAATAAATAGCCGAAATGTTCCCTAATTGATTAGGAACTGAAATCACTAAATAATACGTCAATATATTTTAAAAGCTTGGCTTTCGTAAAATGAACTTCTATTTTATCAATTTTATTCTTAAATATTACTATTTCATGATTGCAATATCGAGTTACGTTTAAACAATCAAATTTCTCATTAAGTTCTGGTTCATAGAACGTTAAAGCAGCTAAAGCATATAGAATTATTAATACGAATTCTAAATGCATTCAGAAAAAAATTTCTTTGATTAAAAAAAAATTTCTCTAATTCAAAGAAAAATATTCATTGACTCTAAGTCAAAGAGAATATTCTTTGATTTTCAGAAACTTCTTTTGATCCAAATTTTTTTTTTCAAGCTTATTTTATTAACTTTACGAATGATAATTAATATATTTCAATATTCTCTAAACCTTCAAATGTACTAAAAGATCCTCCTGGAAAAAAATTATTTTCTGTCACATGAATATTTTTTAACTCAGATAAGGAGAGTTTTCACATAGAGTCTAAGAAAAGTACACAATCCGTTTAAATTTTCTTTGAAAATTAATTTTTCAAAATAAACAATCATTCTAAATGTTTTCAGAACATTTAAGAAAAAATGTTTATTTTCTTGAATCCTTTTCAAATTCTTATGGAACTTTAAATGTTTTATTCAAAATCTTAAAAAATTTACATTTTGTTTAATTGTTTTTTCCTTATATCAATCGTTAATTTAATCAGCACGAGAATATCTTGATTTAATATCAATATTAGCTTACACCACGTCATTCGATAAAAAACAAACATGACGCAGAACTCTTCTAATTTTATATGATTTAAACTAAAATTTGAATGATTTAAAATCGTCAAAATCAAGTCAAAATAATACTGTATAATATATAACTCGATGTAAGATTTATGTCATTTTAAGCAGGTTTATTCCAAGGGCTTCAAAATTAGAGACTGTTTTAAAATAAAATATTCAAAGTTTTAGCTTAAAATTTTTGTCTTTTTTTCAAATTGCATAAAAAATTGAACAATTTTCATATTGATGCATTTAATATTTACAAAAATTACCCCCTGAGCAATTAAAAAAACCCCAAAAATTATTCATGTTGGAGAAAGTAATTTTTGAAACCTGAAAAAAAGCTATATGCAACTGTAGTGTATAAGAATCTTGCAAATTATTATTTCATATTTTTTAGAACTTTCAAGAGAGGAATAAATGACGAAGATTACATTTTATTAACTATAGAAGTTATATTACTATTATTATTTATGAATATAAAATATTCTGTTATGAAGAAAGTCCGTGGTTTTTACACAACAAGGTAAATATAGAACCTCCTTTTTTGAAGTCGGGCTTTTTTTTATACTAATTTAGTCGAACTGGAGCTTTAAATAAATTAAGTATTTCTTTAAATATTTTTCACTTTTCTTTAATTCGATTTTTTTTACTATGAAGTCGATCTGGAGCTTACACTATTACATCGATGTGTACAAACTTTTTAATATGACTCCCTTAGATGAATAGCTAAGACCGATTTGCAAGAAATTTTGATTCATTAGTTGTTTTTTTCCAGATTTGCACTTTTTATTTTACAAATTCAGTTGTTTAATAAATCATTAAATCTGAAGTCAACTGCAAAATTTTTCAATAAATGTTTCCAACTGTAAACTGTTTTTTCAATAAAAATATTTTAAATAGAAAATAAGTCAAGGTACACAAAAAATATCTAAAATGAAAAAAAAAAACTTAATTAAGCTCAATTATTAAATAATAATCGTTCGCTGGAGTCTGCGGCTTTTTTATGCTATAGAGCCATGCAGCGCTACTCACGCATGTTTACCTTTTTTAATTTTTTAAAAGCCATTCGTGAGTTCTTGGTTTTTTTCTGAATTTCCACTGTTTTGTAACTGTTTTTTTCGGACATGGAAAGAAAATATTATTTTCATTAATTCTTTTTTTTTTTTTTTTTTGAATTTCTGTAAAAAAAAAAGACAAATTGGGAGGTTTCTTTTGCAACACCTTGAAAATTTAATCTTGGGAATAATTTAAGAAAATATGATTTTGTTTATCATTATCAATGTTTGCAAATATAATATGATGTTAGTACTAAGCTAATTACCACTCAGTACAATTTGCGAAACGTTTGTATTTTTTGGCTAGTTTAACAAAGTGCCTAATTTGTTTAATTGCAATTTTAATATTGTTGCCAGTCGGACAACATTCTGAAAATTAAATATTTTTTAGATTTCGACATTTCCAACATTGGCTACCCAAAAAAAAAACAATATTTGCAACTCTCGCAGGAATTTTGTGAGTCGAATTAGAAAAAATTTAACAATAATTTAAAAAACGATAATTTGCGTTATGTATTTAGTTTTGCAAATCATACAATAGTTTCTTCTCAATAGAAAAAAAGCAGAAAAAACATTTTGCGAAACCTTCGGTATTTTCGTTGGGGAGTGAGTAGTATAGGACAACTATGGGGCGCCGTTATGGGCGTGGCCTAATCCCCCTCTCTGCCCCGCACCCCGCGTCTGGCGCCGACGCGTCACAGCAGATAAGAGGGACTAGCCGAGATCTATGTAGTTGGAGAGGGGGAGAGGGACCCCCGTAGTGGAAAATTCTGGGTCTGGTGACGTCACACACGGAGTTCCCAAACTTGAAAATGGAAAAGGCGGAGGAGTGGAGATAGGAGATTCCCGACTGGTGAGTTCAGGGCGTTGTGACGTAATAATGTTGGGGTTTCCCCAGAGAAAAAGATACTCAAACGATTTTTAATATTTTCAACTAGACAAGTAATGTTTCAAATTGAATAATTTTAATAAACAAAATTTAATGTTCATTTATTAGTGAAATAAGTTTATAAAAATAATTATCTAAAATAGAGGAAGGGTAAATAATAAGAGTAACAGTTTTTTTTTTGTTAAAACCTGTGAAAATAGATTTATTCAATTTTTGTAAAAAAAACCTTACATCGAAATAGACCTACTAAAACTGTTTTATATTTCAGAAAAATCTAAACCTATCTTAAGAGTTAAATATGCATACGTAAAAACTAAAGATTATTTTAGAACACATTACATTTTCGTAGTCTGGGATACCGATAATTTTCAACTTAAAATTTCCAACTCCTTCCACACAAACACACATACACACTTATACACACAAACACGTGCATGGTTAATCATATATTATAAACTAAGGATATGCATATACAAAAACTAAAGATTATTTTACAAACTCGTTACATTTTTGTAGTCCGGGATACCGATAATTTTCAACTTAAAATTTCAAACTCCTTCTTACACACAAACACACATACACACTAACACACATACACACCCATGCATCCAAACACGTGCATGGTTAATCATATATTATAAACTAAGACGATTATAAAACAGAGAGAGAGAGAGACGAAAAGAGAAACAATGCGAACACACGAATGACTCGCAAAACTATAGATATAAAATACGTACACCTTACTTATAAAAGATATAAACTAGCGAGTTGTGACGAACAAGATTGAACGCAAGATGCAAGATGCGTATTAGTTACCCCACGATCATAATACCCACCTTGAAGCACGTCTTTTGGTTGTCGCAAAACGCTAGACTTAATTTTACATTTATTTGATAGTCTTTTGTGAAAATTCACGACAATGCGATCATTTTCTAATAAATTAGCCGTAAAAAGTTTGGTAAACTCGCGCAAAGAATAACCATTACACATATGATGAAGAAACATAACACAAAACTGACCACACACATCCGAAGACGCACTTTGTAATTGCGTTGTATTCCACCTGAACAAGGTGCAATTTCCTCGCAGACGATAAAGATGTTGAGGGATAAGAGGCGGCAATCCATAGCTGTCAAAGTACGTTCCTCGGCCATTTTTACTCACATGCATGGCAATCCAGTGCGATCCAGGTTTCTTTGCCCCGTCAAGGTTTGCAACTATATAGGCCGGTCTCATCCAGATTTTCGGAATTCGATCCGCTGGAAACACCCCAGCTGTACACGCTGGTATAGTCCGAATTGCTTGAAGAACCTCCAAACTGTTCATCCTTTTTTCCCGGATTGGCAAGCGATGGTAAATTAGGTAACAGCTGATTTACTTCACGTGATGTAGATTGCTCATTGATTTTTTCCACTGATCTTTCAATGTTGACTACACCCGTCTGCAATATCACCGACTCTGGTAGAGGTTTACTGATTGTTAAAGTTTTGATTTTATTGATTGAAGATAGGCTCTGATTACGGTTGGGTATATTGCGAAGCATCACTTCTTCTTTCCTCTGATCCTGCAACCAATTTTTTAGTTTAAAAGCATTGTTCAGAGCACATGTGAAGATTTCTCCCTTCTTTACACCATGATGGAAACAGTACTCGTTGGTAATATTTAATTTTTTGAAAGCAGGACATGTTAATTCCTCTAAATTGACAATTTGCCTACTCATAATATTTTGCAAAAGTTTAGCTTTCTCCCGCCCACGTGTGTATATCTGACCTGCTGTTTTGGCGACTTCTCTGAGGTTTGAGTGCAAATGCTTCACTGGGACGTCTCCCTCGAACCACTCGATTCCATGATAATAACACGTGAGCCAATTGTTTTGTTGTCGTGTTCGATTAGGCAGGTCTGAGAAGGGATGTGGTGGTGCTGATATCCAGTGGGCAGTATAATTTTTATCCACAGCAACTAGAGCCACTTCTTTGGCAATAAACTGATCTTCGAGACTTCGGAATCCTTGAATATCTATCATGTAGTCCATATCCCCTTCTTGGTAAGAAAGTTTATGTGATGGTAGAGTTGACGACAAAGATTCTGGTATTGAGATAAAACGAGAGACCAGTACAAGGCAACTAATCAACGCGACAGTTTCCGGTGTAATGACCGCTGATTACAGCTCGCATGTTTACTTAGGACTGATGCTGCTCGTCTAAACAGGTGTTACATAGAGCAAAATGATTTATAATCACAGATTCTGAGAAGTGGACGTTATATCTTATCCTCCAAAGTCAACAATAACTTGTCTGGACGCGTCTATTTCTAAAACGTTATCATATTCAGCGTAAACAATGCAGTTTATCGTCTTGACAAGTGCTTCCTCGAATCTTACCTCGACACGAAGACTACCATGTTTTACAAGATTCCAGTGAGAATAACAGTTTGCAGATAGGTCAGGTGTGAGGTCAAAAGCAAAAAGACAGTAACCATTACCGTAATCATAACGATCAATGTCATTACCCTCATTTAGAAAATGAATACCAGTTCCAGAAAATAGAGTGTGATAACCGTCAACATATAGAAGGTCTGTCGTAAAATCTGGTTGTAATGGTTTTGAGGGAATTTGCGTGCCATCAACGTAAAGAGATAAAAAGTTAATTTTATAATTTTTAAAATTAAATGGGTTTAGGTCCTTATTACCGTTAAATGCTCTATTCTCCACAAAACCGATGATTACTCTTTTAGGTAACTGTCCGAGAATCACGTTGTCCAGAGTATCGCCGTGAATTCCAGCGTGTAGAGTTAGCGTCTTGACTTCGACCCTTGTAATTGGATATTTTGCCGTTCCTTGAGAAAGAGCTTTTGCGTGTCCAAGTAGAACTCCTGGGCTTATTTTGCACCTTCGAACTAAAAGACTCGCTTCCATGATATGTAGACTGCACTCGTTGCTGGGATCCATGAGGGAAAAAGAGTCCTTTGTTCGAACAAACCGAAGACGCATTTCGACACCGTTGAGAAGAAATTTGTTCTGGTTGAAAATATCGCAATGCAAATGTCCGATAAGGTCCAGTGTCTTGCCTGCACCAAAGAATCCTCGACGGATGTCGAAACCTGTACGCTCTGCTGATAAATCTTCCATTTTTCCCGCAGTGTCGGTATACCACAGGACGCTTGTCAGATGACTCTCTTTTGCGGCTGGTCCATAATTGAGTAATGTTTCGATGTATGCTCGGTACGCATAAGCATTGTTTGGTGGGGATACGAGTTTTTGATTGAAGTACACGTCCACCTGATTGAACATTGAGTGAAGTAGATTGTTCACTGGTGCCACTTTGTCCAAATTCGCAGCATTTGCTGCAGTTTTTTCTGGGGCTTGCAATTTGACTTTTACACTGAGCATCGTGTGTGGGAGATCGATGTATTCTTCGCCGTGACCAGGGATAACGAATTCTATCGGAGAATCGTCCGTCAGGGAGGAAACGGGTTTGTAATGGATCCATTGCGCGCTCTCTATAGAAGTTTGAGTTGGTGGTAGTGAAAAAAGATCCAATTCAGTTTTTAAACATTCGCTGGAATGGGAGTGTAAAAAGGACATTACTCAATTTCACTTATTTCCAAAAATATCAATAATTTGATTCTTTTCACCAAATAAACTGCCACGTTTCTGTTTTCTTGTAACCTTACTCGTTGTCTTCTTCTTTGTTTTCTTTTTCTTCTTTTTATTTTTACTACTCTTTTTATTATTTTTCGCTTTAGTTCGACGGATTCTCTTGACACTTCTTTTTATATTCCTCTTACGTTTTTCTCCTACGATACGCGATCCACCACGCACGCTATTCAACTGAGTGTTTAAATTTCTTGCCGCGATTTTATAACCAGATCCGCTCATGAGATTTTCAATTTTGTCAATTGCTTGTCTCTTAAGATTCTCTCCAGACTCCTTAAAGCGGTTATTGAAAGCATATTTAAGAGGAGTTTTGTTATCAACATCGTTTAAAACGTTAACTCCTGCGCGTAAAGCCTCCTTACCGACTGTACGTGCACCGCGCGCAAGTATTGGTAAAACTCGACGGAAAAGGCCCCCAAGAAAACTGCCAATTCCATGTCCTCTCTGATATCTCGAACCGACATAAACTTTTGATATACCACCCCCTCCCACTTGTGTCGTATAATATTCCACGTAAGGACTCATTCTCTGTTCATTTCTTTCTAATCAATTCGTTTGAAATGAAGTGTGACAGTGAGAGTACCAAACTCGAATGGTATTGGTAGACCGAGATGATCTCTTATATCTATTTCGACTGTGCGAAACTCAGTATGTAAAAGAGGAATATAATTAGGTGAAGCAAACTGTGTAATCTGTGTAGATGCAAATACGTAATTTTGAGTTGCAACAGGAATTATTCGCAAAAGTGGCGTTTGAGCATCACCTGTGATGCGTGGTTCACATATATCACAGTAAATAAACATTTTTTCAGGAAGACCTCGAGCTAGGCTAGGTGGATGATTAGCAAAGTGTGTATCAAGAGATACCAATTCCTGCGGTGCGAATCCTAGAATGCGTGATACTTTTTCACTAATTACAAAAAAGTGACGACCACTTATGTTACATGTATCTGAACAAATTTTTTCAATTCTTACATAACAATCTTCTTCTTCTCTAAAAATTAGTTTCACATGACTACGTCCAATTGTTGTATCGTTTATGGCTTTAACGAGATCACTTATCTTTCTGTAAACACCGGGTCGAAAGAAAGAGACTAGCGGTTCCTTCCATACACCATCCAACACGTTACTTTCATAATTTTTTCTAATTTCGTTATCTTCAAGTTCATCACGTTCAGTGTCACTTTTCATTACATAAGGCAGTGAAAACTTTTCAAGCAAGTCTTTTCCAAACATTTCAGGTTCTTGATTCTCACTCTGTGCGTTATTATCGTCATCATGATCATCATAAGTTCCTTCTTCTTCTACATCCTTCCTTGTTTTATTCACATTTGACAAAAGAGCTACACGATTTTCCATTGAGTTTGATGAATCGTGTCTTACATGTAGAAATGTCCGTGGAAATTGAATTTCTACAAGTCCTACCACCCAACGACCGTGCAGACGAATCTCGTGAGGGAGTTGAGTTGTAAAACGGGTAGTAGTATTATTTGGAAAATACTTCATACTACTATTACTTGGTAAAATTATATGAAATTGATCCTCGTTCATTTTAAGACTTTGAGATCTGATGCTGGAATCCAAGAGTTAAATTTATCCGGATAACCTGCCCACTTGACAAAATATCGTTGCTTAGATCCTTTTCCTCTTGTTTGTAAAACTCGTTCAATTATAAACTCCTCGTTTTTATCGTGTTTATCTTCTTTTTTCACTTCTGACAATTCGCGCTCATAAAAAAGTCCCTCAATAGCTTCACCTGTAAGATCTTGCAATTCGTAAACACAAGTCGACTGTTTGCGTGAGCTAATTACCCGTTTTACTTCAAAAAGCTCTTCAGTCCAGCCAGCTTCATATCCTTTACCAAAGGCACCTCTCTCTCTACTGATGCGCACAAGATCACCCGACTTATATCTAGGTTTTTTACATTTCAACGACTTTCTGCCGTATTTTCTTTGTATATTTGAAAGTGCAATCGCGGCGTTATCTAGAGTTACTGTTGATGGTGCCATGCCAATACTCGAATGTCGTGCATTATTGTAAGCCTGGACAATGTTTTGTAAAACATCAATATACCGATGAGTGTTTTTATGTGTGAAATAACGCCACATACGTTCCTTGAGAGTGCGATTAAATCGCTCGACTATTGCTGCTTTAACATTAGGATCGCGTACAGTACGAAATATGATGTTGCATTCGGATAAAAACTTTTGGAAAATTTGTCCAAGAAACTCTTTGCCCTTATCAGTTTGTAAAAACATTGGAAATCGTTTTTCCTTTCCTTTGAGAATACGTTCAAAAGCATTTTTTACTTCCAACGTGGTTTTATCACGAAGCGGCTCGACCCATGCGTATTTACTCACAGCATCAATCACTACGAGTAAGTATGAGAAATCGTCGTTGTAAGTTTTTAAACTTTTCAAATCAACCAAGTCACACTCCCAAAGCTGATCTATGTTATTTAAATTGTAATGTCTTCGCTTCAATTTGTGACGGATAGGGACGTGCATATTATAAGCAGTTTGACTTTTCAACCAGTCAATTACATTTGCTCGTGAAATTTTCCCACGTACAACATTAGCTAATTTATCAATACCCCCATAAGACGCGGGGTGAGAGGGGTCATAGTAAGTATCGTGTAATAAACTCATTGTTGTTTTTAAAAAGTTATTTTAAACCAGTTTTTTTGTTTTTTATTCCCACTACCAGTGCTACCTTCCTTTTTTCGTGAAAGGCGATTTTTACTTCTGCTACGCTTACCCCCACTCTTATCTTCTCTCTCACTGTTGGTACTACTATCCTCGTCGTCCGTTACCAAGAAATCTTCAAAACCTGTGTCTTTTCTACCTACAACTTTGGCTGATGTTGTAAGCGGTAAAGTTTTTCGTTTTCGTGAAGCCGAGACGTCATAAGAAGGCGAAGAAGGGAGACGAGACGAAACCGGTGTAGATAAGACACTACGTTTCCAATATTCCTTGTTCCCTATGATTTCACGTGGTAAACCGAGTTGCTGAAGGACCACGGCAAACTGATGTCTCCCAACTGGGTTTAAGGTTTTTCTCAATCTTAATGCATCGTTTATCAACTCTGAGATATTTGAATCTTTGATACACTTTTCATCAATAAAAACTGTACCACGCTCATTCCACTTTAAACGCTCACGAGCATCAGGTTTAGAAAGACGTTCAAGTAATATATTTCCTTTCAGAGCAAAACTTCTTGGAATAGTTGAAAGTATCCTATTATTATTTAAAGATTGATCACCATTAT
>CAKNYM010038965.1:0-15619 GCA_932195095.1 Andricus curvator | reverse complement strand
TATATATACCATTAAACCATTTCCCTTTCAGGGTAGGCGTGACACTACCCGATTCGGGTAGTGTTTCTAGGTTTTTCTTGTAGTTATAAATAACTACAAGTGTGGGCTCACCACACCCACGATGTGCCAACAGCACTCATGTCAGTATTCTTGAATGGTCACCCATCCAAGTACTAACCGCGTCCAACGCTGCTTAACTTCAGTGATCTGACGAGAACTGGGTTTTCAGCGTGGTATGGCCGTTGGCAATAATATAATATCTATATATATATATATATATATATATCTATATCTATATCTATATATATATCTATCTATATATATATATATATATATATATAATAATATAATATATAATATAATAATAATATAATATCCAATAATATATAATAAACAAATTATTTGTTAAAAGAATGTTTTCCACGACTATCCATAATTTTACGTTTCTTAAAGCTATACTGCAAGACATTTTGATAAAAACAATATAACGATTGAGAAATTTCTTCGTGAGATTTTTTAATTACGAACAATTTTTTTTTTACCATAATTTTCTTTTTCTCCTCCTCACTCGCTACTTTTACTACACACATGCCCTCTATTCCTTCCTTCGTCCCTCCTATTCTCTTAATTCCTTCTACCCTTACCTGAACTCCAATATCTCTCCTGAGATTTTTAATTTCCGCTTCCCATGTTTCACTTTCCACTATCAATCCCTTAACTACTATGTTATTTTTCCTCTTTGCCCTTTCTTCCCATTTAAATCTCTCCCTTTTCCTATTTCCGCACTCTTTGTTTCTTTCCTCGTATGCTCATTCCTGACTCCTAAGTTGTTCACGTGTTCTTCGAACTGTTTTATCTCACTATTTTTCTTTTTGTCATCCTCTTTCTGTCTATTCTCTATGCTCTCTAGTTTACCCCATAGCTTGTCCTTCTCCTCTTTCCAGAGTTGATCCCACCCTTCCCATTTTTCTCTTACTTTTCTCACTTCCCCCCTTACATCATTTCCCTGCCTATTCATGTCTCTATTCATATCATCCAGTCTCTTTCTTTTTTCCTCTCTAAACCCTTTTATGAGAGCCTCTAGTTTTTCAAACATTCCTCCATCCCCCCTATCTCTTTCTGGTGTTTTGCGCTTAGACCTAACTTTCTTGCTTTCCTTGTCCCTTTCTAATTCATCGTCCCCTTACTCTCTTTTTCTTTTTTCTTCCCCTTCACTACTGGTCGCGCTCACCTTTTTTCGCTATTCGTCAAAACTCCTCTTTGAGCCCGCGCTGCCTAGCTTGTTAAGGCGCTGTATGTTAGAGAGTCTCCCGCGTTTATGGCCCGTGCCTGAATCCCTTCTCTCTGCCATCCCCTACCTGGTCGGCGTCTCTAACGTCTTACCGCTACTGTCATCTTCCCCCTTCTCCCCACTAACCGCGATCTCATCATCGTCACCTCTTATTTCGGCTGCATGTTGTTCTATGCGATCGTCCAGTGACACTGTCGCCCTCTGCCGCCCGTTTGTGGACTTCGTACCGTCGGCATCCTACCTTACCCAGTGATCCGCGACGTTTGCCGCTCTTTACTCACCTACCTCTTGCCTTCCTTGCCCAGAAACTATTTTTACTGCTCCTAACCTCAAAAGCTTCGCACGCTCCAATTTTCACTTCACACAAGCCAATTATATTTATATAAATTCAAAAACAAACTGATAATATTTATTTTCTTGTTCTCCATTTTCAGAATTGAATTTCAACTCGAATTTAAGTGTTCAAAAACTTAAAAAAAATAAATATATATTTAAAATTTGTAAGTTATATTATTAACAATATTATTTAGTATGCTTTATGGTATTGAAAAAAGTTTAAAATTTTTGAATTTCAATTAGTCGGTCTGTTACATGGGGAGGGGGGCGTTTAAAATTTCGTAAAAAATGTTACGTAATATTTGAACGCTCCCTAAGATAACTCATTTGTGATCCCGGCTTGACCGCCTCTCCTGAGGGAGGCAGGCCGGCATGTTCAAGGATTTTTTAACCCTGGTGTCATTCAGCACTTGACACGGCGATCACATCGTAGCTTGGGAGCATGAGAACTCGCGCCCTCGATATTCCAGGAGGCTTTGCTATTACCCCCTGGAAGGATCGCTCCTTAGTTTAGGTCACACAGACTAGAGTCCGTCAGTTCCCTAGAGTAGCTACACATCGCGATGCAGCCTTTCTGGTTCACATATTCCAGATCTATAGTCTGATGATACCCTTAAGCCCTCCCACCAGCTACAAGGTCCCGCGATCCCTAGGGAGAGTATATGTAACCGTCTGCGAAGAAAGGGACCTATAAAGCTCTGAAGCTTCATTTTACAGGAGGAGCGATTGAAGATGCGGTCCACATAGGAACTCCATGAGAAGCCCTCACTTTGCAGTCGAATAACCATTTGAATTTTTTCCATTTTTTCTGAAATGGTGTGTTATGCACCCAGGGAGGGAAACAGGCATTTTTTTAGCGCTATATGTTTGCAGATGAGTCTTGTGTGAAGGCGCCAAATGCGCCAGACAAAATCACCTCTCGGCCGTGGTGCATACGATATTTTCTACGAAACATGTTCCTTGTCAATGAGTTTTTTTCCTGTTTTTCCCCTGACTAAATACGGTTTTATCCGATCTGTTTCACACGCTCGAAAACCCGTGTTATTCGATTAGCCACCGTTTACAGTCATCGAAAATGGTAGATTCCGCATCGTGCGCAAAGACAATGAGCAAAATCTCCAACATCGCTTAGCAAAATGCTTTCACCGGTGAGCAAAATGCTCTCCATGGTTACCAAAACATTTTTTTCACCATGTGAACAACGTTCTGGGTGAAGTTGGGTTAGTCATTTGTCGTTGTAGTATATTCGATGCCTGTAAACGGTAGACAATCTCAGGTTTTTCTTTGTAATTTGTAAAGAAAAATATTATTTGATACACGAAGCCTTACGGGCGGGTGCTCACGGCGAGTGTGAAGGCCCAGCACGAACTGGAAGGCGAACAGTGAGGAAACCGCCCATTTGGCCTCTAGTATCGAAATATACTATTTTAAGCTACTTATTATTTATATTTATATTTCAGCATCATTGAAAAGGGTGAAGCAAATTGTGGTCATCTCATAGAGGCACACAAAGCATGTATGCGTTATTTGGGTTTCAACATATGAAAATAATTCCCCATCGCTAAATGAAGAAACTGGTAACAGATTGATAGCATTTTAATATCAAGTGCTGTGAAAATTAGTAAAATATGTAATACTTATTATTTCTTGTAAATATAGATGTCTTTAAATAAATTCAATTGTACTACAGATCATTTCCAATTAATATAGCTTTAAAAATAAAATAATTTATTTAGGGCGTAATGAATTGTAAATTTCGTGACAAGGAAAAGAGATATACCATTTTATCGCTCTTTACGATTTTTGTTTGGTTTTTGTGTCACTTTTATAAGAATTGCACACTTTTTTTTACATATTTAAAAAATGTAATGTTTACAACTGAAAAGTTATTACCAGACAGCCTCAAAATAGACCTTGCTCTGAAGAAATCAGTTGAATGGCGACCATGTGGTGATTTCATAAAACTCAACAATCACACCATATCAGATAAGTATCTCGTGCGCTACCGAGAAGATTTTTCGGCTAATCTCCATAGGAAGATTTTCTATATTATCGCCCTTGTCAGAGCTTTTACCAGATTCCAATTAACCCTGATATGCCCCGGAAATATCGGGATATAAACAGGTTATCCCAATTTTCGTTTGCAGGACATCTTAAAATTTTGATATGGGATATCCCATAAATGTTGCGAAAAGGATATATTACATTTAGGGTACCTTTTCATGAACCTCGATTTTGAATTATTCATTAAATTAATATTTGACAAGGTTCGCATCTACGTTCTCGACCAATCAGGTTTATAAATCAACAAGATATATAGAAATTAATTCTATGTAAAATAGTAATTTCACGATTAATTCCAAACCCATGGTCTGGTGAAAGGGCACCTTTATGAATAAAAAATTTCTTCTAAATAATGTGCACTTGATTGTTTGCATGTTTGAAGTATTAAGGACTTTTTAATTCTTCAAAATATTTTTCTATAAATTGAAAATGTGTAGTTAGCAAACTTTGTGAGACCGCAATTTTTGAAAATTCTCAGTCTTAAAGTAACAACCTATATTAAAATAATGAAAATTTCATAGAAACCTGAATAAATAATACCAACAAAATTTTAATTAAACAGCTGTCTTTAAAAAAGCCGTAAGCGGTAAATAATAATTTAGGAAAAGGAAATTAGTAATCTTAATAGAAAGATAGAGATAGAATTATTTAATAATGTGAACATGAATAAAGAACGGACTAATATTGTATTTCAGTTAAGAATAAGAACGATGTACACACCATATCTCTACTCCTAGTCCAGTCATCTTGGTCAAAATAAGGTAAGTATCTCGGAATTCGAGATACCCAGCTATAAACTTGTATAAACTTTTATTTTGACATCCTAAAACTTGTCTCAAAACCTACATATCATAGGGTGTACGCGTCTGTCAAAATCTAAGGTCAAAGGTTAAAAAAATCGATTTTTGGCACATTTTTTGCAAATATCTCGTTTCCTTTGGGGTTTACGCTATTTGTATTTATTATGAATATTGTAGAGGATAAAATTCTCTACAACTTTTGTTTCAAAAGTTTTTTTTATGCGTTGAATCGTTTTCGAGATAGAGGGCAGTGAGCGCGCAGTGATAAACTATGTAGAGTACCATTTAAGATAACCGGTAGTCCCGATCCAAAACACGCCACATAAAGTTCATAAATTATTAATAAATATATAATTATAAATAATTTCCATTTTTTTAAATATTACGTTATAATTAATAATTTTGTTCATTAATTAAAAATCTATCTATTCAATAACACTACAGATGTTCAGTTGTATTGTATAGTTACGACCGTTTTCTTTTTCAAGGAACCACTTTCTACTAACCTCGGTTATTCGTTAGTTTTGAATCTGTGGACAGTATCGATCATCTTCGTTATGCCCAATATGTCAAGTCAACAAAACTAAATAAACCTGTGTAGTTATCATATATTCCACCAACAAGTGCGGCAGCTCATCAACATTTTAATTGTGTTTATCATCAAGTTCAAACTTGGTTAGGGCATAATTTGGAACCCCAGGAATGGGGTTGGACAATGCTAACGAATTCCTGGAACCTATCACGACAATTTTACCACCTGCTCCAGAGCAATTGCTAAACACAATATTCTGCAACTGCAAGAATGGTTGTGGTTCGCCATGTGGATGCAGGAAATCGGGGTTGCAGTGCTCTTTAGCTTGTGGCCAGTGTAATGGGCAAGCTTGTCTAAATGCTTTGCCATATCAGAGTGACGCCAATGAAGATGGAACCTTTGACCCCGAAATCATGGAAGACCTGGAGACAAATGTCGTTGAAGACGATAATGAAGAGGAAGCTGAAATTCTACAGCAACCGGAAGACAATGATGAAGACGAAGAAAATTAAAATTAGAACTAGTAGTTGTTATAATTATTATTCAATTTTTTTAATTTTGAGAGTCATAAATGTATGGAATGATAACTTGATGTCCGCCAAATTGTATTTATGGTTATAAATAATATTTATAACCACGAATAATATTTGGTGAACATCCATGATTCTTTCTTTCGTTGCCTGCGCGTCCTAACCCCACCTGTCATTCGACTTGTAGGAGACTTTTGCGTGGCGAGAGCGAACCAATCACGCGAAGCTCCCTCCCAGCGACATCGATGAAACGATCCTCGCTAGTGGATCCTCCCTGGATTTCTACCGACTGGCTCATCGTCTCCATTACCGTCCCCACAAATGGACCACCTACTACACTCACTGCCCCCAGTAACATTTTCTCGAATCCAAGGTGCGCGACACCCCCCCCCCCCCCAGTTACATCTCAAACTCAAAAATCCCAATACCTACACGGCTATAGTGAGACGCGACCTTCCAATGTAACTAGTATTAGCAATAAACCTTCCACTTTCATTCTAAATTTACTTTGCTTTTTTCCTTTTGTAAATTAGTTTCCCTCTACCGTTTAATTTAATAACTTTTGAATCAGTCTCATCCCACAGACTGATCTAAATTCTTTTAATAAGAACATTAATCAAAAATTTAATTCTTTTCTTTTTATTTCTTTAAGTAATTAGTATAACTTTGATTAGCAATAAAATATAATTTAAGTATTTCCCTTATTAATTTGCTAACTACACGAGCAGGTAAGTGTGATTAAATATATTTAGCAATAATTAAAAAAAAATATTCATAATTATATATTTATTAATAATTTAGAAACTTTATGTGGCGTGTTTTGGCGTAAACCCAAAAGAAAACGAGATATTTGCAAAAAATCAATTTTTTTACCTTTGACCTTAGATTTTGACAGACGCGTACACCCTACGATATGTAGGTTTTGAGACAAGTTTTGGGATGTCAAAATAAAAGTTTATACAAGTTTATAGCTGGTTATCTCAAATTCCCAGGTGAAACTACTAAGATGACTGGACTATCCATACATTAGAACACTCAGTAATAACGCCTCGAACATTCTCATTCTTCTCTTGTAGTCTGCTTTAGATAATTTTCCCCTATACCCCATTCTCTTCTCATTACCATATTTGCTCTTTAACTCTTTCTTTGACGTGATCCCTTACATTCCCATTTTTCTTAAATAAAAATACTAGGTATGTAAACTACTTGACTTCCTCAATATCATTTCAATAACATTTGAAACCAATTTCTTGTCGTCTAAATACTTCTCTAGTCTTTTCATCATATTTCCCAAAACCTTTTTTCCTTTTTAGCTACTACTACGTCCTCCGCATATGCTAAACTCCAGAATCTGTTCCCTCCTGCCACCAGTCCTCCCTTTAATCCTTTCTTGAATTCTTCTTCCATGTCCGCAATGAATACTGCAAAAAGAAGCGGGCTCAGCGGAAATCCGTGTCTTAATCCTATCTCTGTCTAGAATTCTTCCGAAGATTGAATCCCCACCTTTACCTTATCTCTCGTTTCATTGTCAATTTCCCTCTTTCTATCGATCCTATCATTACTAATCTCTTCCCCATTACTTCTCACAACTTTTTTCTATTTCCCGATGGCAATGCTGCCTCTAAATAAGGCACATGCTGTTCCTCCCTTTTTCTCCAATTCCTTCTTTACCAGTGTTGACGCATGTGTGTGTGTTGTTGTGTGTATATACGTACAGGGTGTGAGGTGAGATGAAGTGTAAATTCAGTGAATGGAATTTTGGATAAACAAAAAGGTATAGAAGTTGAAATAAGGTAAGTGAATAAGGTCAGTGAATGTAATTTTGGATAAACAAAAAGATATAAAAGTTGAATTAAGGTAAGGAGAAGTATCTTCAATAAATAAGTGGAGCATAATATTGTCGATTAAGGGTAGAATTCCGTAAAATAGGAATGCGAGGTTAGGTTTGAAAAATGACAGTTGGATGGTAAAAGAGGATTACTGCAGGGAGAAGGGCTTTGGGAGGCAGATTGGAGGTAAAAATAAAAGGGAAATTAATTTTAATAGGAAAATAGTTAAATCACACAAGCAAAGGGAAGCGGAAGCAGGAAATAATTATAATATATATTGTAAGAATATTTTATGAAGTACAGTGAACCCCGGAGTTATTAATTCCGAGAATTGACGCCGCGCCGCGGATAGGGTTGAGCGGTGCTACGCGGGGTGTGCGGTGTTTACTAAGGCGTGACAAAACAGGAGCGTTGCGGAAAGGCACTGTGCCCTAACGGCCCACCTGTCTAACTGCGTCATGACGTTGTGGTAGTTCACTCGAAGCGGGAGGCACACACATAGTGAATAAGCACGATGGCGAGCTCACGCCGACCAGCAGTGGAACTCAAATGCTGGAAGCCAACTAAAGCCGATGGGACTGATTTACTGATCGGATTATTTCGTGCAATAAAATGAGACTGCCTGTTTTGACGTTGACAACAGCGCCATCTGACACGCGAATATATATCGCGAAGTGGTATCTCGAAGTTATTGGAGCAATGTTCATGAAAAAGAGCAGTGAATATTAATTCAGTTTAATCAAAAATGTTATACTACGGTTTAAAATTAATTATTTACTATAAGGTTTCTTGTTATTGTTTAATTGAAATTCAACTTTCTTTTGAATTGGTGGCGCTGTCGTACCTACCGATAGGCTCTACGATTTGACCCTACTGAAAAAGCCTACATAGTAAACTACATTGGAACCTATGTGGGAATCCGTATGGGATCCTTTTTTGAATTCCTGTTTCAAATTACGATCTAGATAGGAATATGGGATGGGAATCTATATCGGTTCTTATCATGGGTTTTTATGAAGGTTCCTACATAGATGGGTTTGCAATTAATATTTAATGAGTGCGCAGTAGTTTTCTATGAAAGCTACGGCTGCGCATATTTCATTAAAAAAATGTCTAATCCCATGTGGGATTGCATGTAGGAACAATTCATAGGTTTCCATAACCGTATTCATATAAGAACCGATGTGGAAACCACAAAATATTTTCCATCCTATCTCACATCGTAATTTGAGACAGGAATTCAAAAAAGGATCCCAAATGGGTTCCCACATAGGTTCCCATGTAGTTTACTATATGAGGCTTTTTCAGTAGGGGACAAAGAAAACAAAGAAGAAGTATTGGATAGACAGAGATAGAGAGAATATGATCGTTTCGAAACGAAAAGACCCGTCATTGGAACACAATCGTATCGTCTCTGTCTATCTCACATGGTAAAAGAGAGGCCCGATCGACTTCAGGCATCGAAGTCCCACTGTAGTGTTTTATAATGTCAAAATGTCAAGTGTTAAGGCGAGAATGGCGAAAACTGTCTTTTTCGTGGACAGTTAATCTAATATTTATAGAGAGAATAACTTCTTCGTATGGCTGGTTACGAAACTGCGTCGCATGCATGATGCACTACGCAAAAGTGTGTGCAGTGTTAATGTGCGGTGTTTTGGTGAAAATAGTCATGTGTTTTTGGATATTGCTGTCTTCGAATGGTTTAATTAAGCGAGCGACAGATCATCTGGACCGATTATTCAATAGAAATCTCTCCTTTTAAACAAGATGCTCAACGGCCCGCAAACGTTTTAAGTACGTAAGCAGGAAAAACATTTATTTTAACATATAACAGCAAACTTTCTTCCTCATTTCCGTTAAATATTTAATTTACCCTTGTCTCCGTGTTATAAAAACGATTTTCAAAATATTTTTTACCACGCAGTAAAATCCACCGGAAACTGTTCATACGCCCCTGACTGTTTACTTTCGGAGTGATCATAACTCCGGGGAGTCAGGTTCAAGGTCAGCTCCCAAATTAATCATATCTCCGGGGTTCACTGTATATCTATAATTCTAATTCTTAATACATATAGTATGTATATTCATAGCTTAAGAATACATTGAAATATTTTCATTTTTTTCGGAATATCGTCTCAAACAACTTACAAAATAGTTAATTTTGGAAGAGGGGGGGGGGGGTCAAAACTGCCCGTAAATAGCTTCAAGGTTTTTTGAACGGCCCCTATATACAGGGTGTCGCAAGGTAAAATGTCCGGACTTATAGGGCTGTATAAATACGTCGTGCGTGCGTGAGCAGGAGTCCAACGTAGTGTGGTGACTGTTTTTCTCCCGTCGATAACCCCACCTTTGCGCTCGCTTCAATAACACTGCGTCGGACTCCCGCTCACCAGTAATGCCAATGTTGGCTAGGGTTGTGAGTCTATGAAACGTTTCATTGAAACATTGAAAGTTTCATGAAACAATGAAACGTTTCATGGGACCAAAGTTTCTGAAACGTTTGAAAGTTTCACAAACACTTTCTTAGGGATCGTTCCCATATTACGTAATATTAAAAAGGGTGGTGGGGGTTCGTGTTTCGTTACGGTATTTTACGTATGGGGGGGGGGGTATTTTTGAACCGATTAAGTAACATTTTTAATTGCACGTCCTATTTAAAAAAAAAAAGCGATGTTACTATATATCTCGAAAATATCGAACACATTTTGTTCGAAAACGAGAAAATTTAAATTTTAAATAATAGTACACTATAATTTGTAAACTTTTTTACATTTTCAAAGAGATAAAAAAAATTAAATTATGGACAAAAACTTATTTCGAAGAATTCGAAAAAAAATGTAGAAGCTTTTTAATAATTTGGAAACATTTGAGATTATTTTTTTTAAGATTTCTGGGAAAATTTTAAATGGTTTCGGTTTCATTTTAAAAGAATAATTTTCAGTTTGGAATATCTCAAAATGTGTGAAAAAGAATATGGAAGACTTCAAGACAATTATTATTTTTCAGGATTTAAACAATTTTTAGGTAAACTGAATTTGGCAGGGTGTCAAGAGAATGAAAAAAATGTTCTTAAGATTCATGGGAAAATTTCAAATGATTTCTTTAATGAATTCTAAGGGAAAATTGAAAAACATTACAAAATATTTTTAATTATTTTCTAAAATTTTTAAAAAGAGTGTAAAAGATTATAAAGAAAATTTTTGCAATTTTACCATATTAGATCATTTTAGAAAAAATCTGAGTAAGTTTAAGAGATATTTAGAAGTTTTGAAATGACACAAAAATAATTAAAACGTATAAAGATATTTCGAAAATTTTGTAAGGTTTCAAGAAAATGAAAAAGAAATCATTAGCTTTCTAAGAAAAATTAAAATGTTTTTTTATTTTGAAAAATTAATTTAAAGAGAATATTTAAAAAGATTTAAAAACATTTCAAAAGATTTCTCTTTAATTGTCAAAGAAGAATCTGAAAGATTTTAAGCCAATGTTTTTAATTTTTCATAATTTAAAAGAAATTCAGGATAAATTTGAATAATTTTTAAAGATTAGAAGGTTTAGAAATTCTGAAAGATAAAAAAAAAGAAGAATTTTCTTAAGATTCTTGGGGAAATTTGAAATGATTTTTTATTTTGAAAAAAAAAGTTTTTAAAAAATTGCGAAAGATTTCAAAACATTTCAAACGATATCCTAAAATTTCGAAAAATAGTTTAGAATATTTTAAAGCAAAATGTTTCAATTTGGTAAGATTAAACAATAAAAAATAATCGAGTTAATTCAAGAAATATTTATAAGATTTGAGGAGATTCAAGAAGAATTTCAAACTTCTAAAGGTTTTACAGAATATAGATTTTTAAAGATCTCAAACAAAAACTTTAGAAGCTTTAAAAGAATTTCGAAAGGTTTCAAGAGAATGAACAATTTTTTTTTTAATTTCTGGAAAAATTTGGAAGATTTTAAGGCAATTTATTTACATTATTAATGATTTTTCAAAATTATAAGAAAAATTCGAGTCATTTGAAAATATTTTAAAGAATTTAAGAAGTTTTGAATAGATTAAAAATATTTAAAAACTTATAAACATTTCCGAAAATTTATCAGATAGTTTTTGATTTCTTCCAAACTTTTAAAAGTCCTAAATATCTTTGAAAAAAACGCGAATTTTTCCTAATATTTTGTGAGATCCATCTGAAATACTCACAAATCTTTTTTAATTTTCTAAACCATCTTATAAAAATTATGTTTATATAAATTTAGAAACAAACTGATCATACTTCTTTTCCTGTCAGTAATTTTAATATTTGTATGACTAAAAAAATATTTGACAGACATTCAGTGTTACATCAAAATATTGTTTTATTTATTTCTAGGTAATACTTCATCTTAAAAAGCCTTTTTTTATTCAAAAAACGTATATTATGCTTTTAAAAATGATACAAAAAATTTTACGTAACGGCGCTGAGGGGGGGGGGGGGGAAAGGAAATTTTCCGGCCGGTTACATGGGGGGGGGGGTTTAAAAATGTCGAAAATAACGTTACGTAAGATGTGAAGGCTCCAGTACGCAAATATGTATTTCTATATCAAATATTTATTTGAAATATTGAGAGATTTATAAAAATAAGCCTAATAGTTTAATGAAATAGCAGAATGTTATTTTATTCATTTCCATTCGAAGTTTCTACATTTTTAATGAAATCGTTATAGAAGTGAAATATTCTAAAAACTAAATATGTATCAAATACGATATTTATTTTCATTTTATTGAAATGAATATTCAAATTTTTTAAACTATATATTTAAAAAATTACATTTTATTAAAAATAAACACGCGAATTATTTAAATTAGTTGAAACGACGTGCTTTGATACAGAAAGGATACTATCAAATGTTTATATTTAATACTTAATAGTATTTTTTCATATTTTGAATTTTCCCGCCCTAATGTTTGAAACTTTGGAAACTTTGAAACGTTTCCAAAGTTTCATGAAACTTTTCATTTGGTCAAAGTTTCATGAAACTTTACAGCCCTAATGTTGGCTCCCTGAGCTATTGCGCTTGCGTTAGGGCCGTGCGCTAGTTACCCGCAGTTGACGCGCAATTCAAAATGTACATGAATGTATATAAACTGTATAACTTTTGATTTCAGACATGAATAAAGTCTACAACACATATATTTTCTAAGTAACAGTTTATTTTCATTGAATTCCAAAAAGTAACTTATATTTCACAAAAATTTGTTGACAAATACAATTTATATACATTCTTGTGCATTTTGTAATAATTATTTATTTTAATTACAAGAATTGTTTTGAATATCTATTTTAAATTACGCGCCAACTGCGGCCAACCAGCCCGTGGCCCTAACGCAAGCGCAGTAGCTCAAGGAGCCAACATTAGCATCACTGCCGCTTATGTACGCAAGTCCGGACACTTCAGTCTGGGACACCCTGTGTATGAGGTGTCAAAAAATGGTCACTTAAGGCTGTTGGAATGGCGTCCAAAAAAATGGCGAAATCTGTGGAGCACTCAAATTTCATCACTAAGATTCGATAAATCGGGATTAAGGTTTTAAAAAGGCATTTCGAAAATTTTCTGGACCTCGGAAGGGGTTTCGCGGTGACAGGACATTGTGTAAGTATCCGGTTTTTCGAAAAAAATAAGATAATTGCTAAAAAGTGAGAGTGTAAAAGTGTTGCAATCACGTGACGTGGCAAGGAAGCCGAATGACTGGGATGACAGCTGATCGCCCGATTGGATTAGGACATTTTAGAAAAAGTGTAAATCATCTTATAAATAGTTATTGGAACGTTTTTTACTAAATAATGTAAGATGAAAACAAAACCGGAACAATTTTGTCGATTTTGATGATTTTAGTTAGACATAACCTACAAAAATCATTCGGAATTAAGCCACTCAAGTCTATGGCAAATATGATTTTTTTCTTTCAGAAAAATATAAATGTTACTAAATGAAAGGTATTGAATATTTCCATAAACACTGTATATTTTGCCTCCATTATTATTGACGAAAAAAAAAAAAACTGTAGAAAGAGAGCACAAAAAGATCATTTGTCTCTGTTATTTATAAAAAGAAGTTCACGAGTGCTGTCAAAACTATATTTTGGTTTTGATTGTAGTAAAACGCTTTTATTTTTCAAGTTTTGTTTTAGTTTTGAAGTTCTTAGGGAACTAAATAAATTCGTATTGCTTATTCTTGACAAAATAGAGATAAATAGACTGTGTTTGATACTCTAGCTACTTTGTTAAAAATTCATTTTTTTATTTGAAGATTCGTCACTTTAGTTGAAAATTCATCTCTTTTTTGATTGAAAATTAGTTTCTCCTTTGGTTCAAAAGTAATTTTTTAACTGAAAATTTGTCTTCTCAGTATAAAATTAATCTTATTGGTTGCCAATTCATATTTTTGATTACAAATGGAATTATTTTGTTGAAAATTTAACAACTTTATTAAACTAGCTGTAAATTCGATCTCGAGTGTTTCCACTTTGCTTGTATTTATAATTATGTTGCGAACCAGCTTCTATTATGAATTAAATAATCTTTGTGTTTAAATTTGGGGATGACGTTGGTAGAGTGCCACAAGACCTCGCTGGAAGTCGGAGGTACGACAGACCAAGCTAACAGAGTTAGCCTGTTTATTGTATAATTGTAGTGGGTCCGTGAACTTCCTCCTAGAAGTTCCTCACTTATTAAACGTTAGTGGCCCAGATAACAATGCGTGAGGGCGCACTGTAGCTGCACGATGTGTCGCAAAGTACGCAAGCACGGTGCATGCACGAGCTGAGGGTGATCAATGTTCACTCAAGGTGAGCACACTCGGTGTACACGATGTGCAGCACAGCGTGCTACCATATGTGCTGTCACAGTGCACGTGTTTTGTGAGAGCAGAATTTCCCGCTTTGTCAGCGCACGCGCAATCATTCGATCAAATATGGCGAGCGCCGGCAGTCGACAAAGAGGTTGAGTGTGCATGGCGTGGAAGTTGCAAGTCACGTTGGCGTCGCTTTTGTGTAATTGTTTCACCACACGTGTTTGTGTTTCCTCCCGGCCGGCTAAAGATAATAACGTTGGAAAGTAATGGTTTTAATGTATTTCATAATGTATTCCTAAATGTTAAATGTATTTCTTACAAATGAAAACAGCTACAATAACTTTGAAACTTATTTGGCTGGGCAGTACATTTTTTGAAGTTTTATTTCTGTATATATTTTCTTCCGAAATTTAGAATGCGAAACAAAAATTGTGATAAAAATTAAATATGTCAAAAACACCATTTCTCGACGGTCATTTACCAATCGCTCGAGTGTTAGACCCATTATTTGTCGAGTGCATGGCGTGGCTTGTAAACCTAACCTAATTATGCAAGGGCTGTTTCCCGGCACGCACGTGCCGACACGACGTGCGACGCGTATGAGGTTACATGTGTCGGCATTTTCGCCATCACAACGTGTCGACAATTCTGCACATCGTGCACACACCATGTGGGCTCTGCGCGGGTAAAAGACGAGACGGAGCATGGAATCCGGGGGTTCCGATCGCGTACCTGACTTCCGAAGTAGGTGAGAAGTCGGCGTTGAATGCTAAAGGTACCGGAACGTGATTCGCCTCGTCCTTCAAAGTATGTATGATTTGGTAGGGTTTTTAGCTGAGTCCGCACCTCGAGCGTGGGACCTCCGTCCCGGCCGGATGCACTCCACGTGACCACTAATTGCTGATTTTTGAAAGTTGTTGCAACTAAGACATTTGGAAGGCACATTTGCACTGTTGCTACCCTGGCGGACCGAACGAATGGAACTGATACGCTACAGCGAATCCTTATAGTATCCACATCGTATCCTCTCCGTATCATGCAAGAAAAACTCATTAAAAAAGAAAGATTAACATTTCACTTGTTGAAATTCGGATTCTACGTGAAATTTTGAGTTAAAAGGTCACAGAGTAATCGCAATAGTTTTTCTCGCAACATTAAAAACTTCAAAAAAATATAATACTTATTGATGACGTGCGCTGAAGGCGACTTCAAACGCATCGTCGTTCAGTAGCAGTTAGTAGGGGTTATCCGTCGACGATGCGTTTGAAGCCGCCTTCAGCCCATGTTATCGATAAGTATTATATTTTTTTAAAGTTTTTAATGTTGCAAAAAAAACTATTGCGATTACTCCGTGACCTTTTCCCAGATAGCAAAATGCGCGCACGATGCGCGCACAGTGGGGGCACGC
>CAKNYM010038964.1:0-43816 GCA_932195095.1 Andricus curvator | reverse complement strand
GTCAACACTGTTCCTCATAACATTCTACAAAGATTGGTAGCTCTAAATAGTATCCAGAGGTGAAACTTCATCTCCAACTGTCCCGTCTGCCGCGAAGGATCATCCGCGGCTAGAGACCTGACTCCAAGGTACAGTGTTGCCCGATGTTATCTCGCGTAAATTTCCCGCTCTTGCTTACCTTCTAGGACAGAAGGAGCACAAACGGATGACGTACACGTTCCAGTTGCGTCGGGGTTGGTTGCTTTAAGGAACCATGATCGTAGCTTCCGGAGCCTACAACTTCTCAAATAAAAATACCATTAAGCCATTTCCCTTTTGGGGTAGGCGTGACTTGCTCGGTTGGAAAATAGTAGTGTGTATATGGGTATATAGGTATAAAGTAGGTAGGTATATAGGTATGAGGTAGATAGGTGTATAAGTGTTAGGTATCGATATTTTAGATTGATTTGGAATTCTCGTGACATTTACTCAAATCACACGTTTATTCCGCAACACTGCTCCGACCCAGGTTGCTGATCAATCTCTCTAGCGATCACCCCAAGTGAAGAGCCTCACCAAATTGTTATGTATGGTTCCCCACTTGGGCCCATTGGTATCCAAGATCTTTGTTTCAGTTTCGTACTTTGTCCATCAGTGTTTTCCCGTATATTATGCGCAGAGGTTTCATGCCGATCGCGTTAATTTTACTCCTGTCCTTCTCTTGACAGGTCCATGTCTCGCTACCGTATAGTATAGTCGGTACGAATATAGAATTATGTATGGCCATTCTAGCTTTTTTTGATATGTTTTTATTTGTTAGGATGGACCCTGCTCTACCGATAACCTGCTTACCTTTATTTATGCGCCTATCTAACTCCCCATCTATTTTTCCGTCGCTAGTGAATAGACTACGTAGATATACGTACTTGTCAACTTGTTCTAATCTCTCATCATTTAGGACAATGTTGCTTATTGTTTTCTCACTTTTTCCATCAAACACCATTATTTTTGTTTTATTTACCTTAATTTTAAGGTCCATGTTCTTCATGCTTGTATTAAGTTTATTCAACATTCTTTGAAAGTCCTCGATTGATTCTGCCATAAGAATCTTGTCATCTGCGAAAGCTAACCCACGTAACTTGACTGTTTCGAGATCTGCACCTTCTTCATCGAAGAGGGCCGTTCTTAGAGACTTATCCATGAATATGATAAATAGCCACGACGACATAACGCATCCTTGTTTGACGCCTTGCATAATATCGAACCAGTCACTCAGTTTCCCATTTACTCTTACACTCGCTTTACTACCTGAATATATTGTTTTTATTGCTTGTAGGAGCCCTCCATTTACTCCGTACTCTTTAAGGACTTCCCAAAGTTTATTTCTATTTACTTTGTCAAATGCTTTTTCTAGGTCAATAAATGCACAGAAAACTTTCTTTCCTACTCTCAAGCTTTTTTCTGTGATCTGTCTTAGGCTGAATATTTGATCTGTACATGATCTTCCTGGCATAAATCCACTTTGGACTTCCCATATCTTTTCTTCTGTGATTTCCATTACCCTACGAATAAGTATTGTGGAGTATATTTTACTTACGGTAGTTAGTAGGCTGATACCTCTGTAATGACTGCAGTTGCTTTTATCTTCCTTTCTTTTCTATATTGGTACGATAATCGCTTTTTTCCAATCGTCTGGGACTTTCCCCGTCTCGATACATAAATTTATCAATTCGCATAACCTGTCAGGTATGTACTCGCCACCGTATTTAAGCATTTCAGCTCTATTACTGTCTATACCAGCAGCCTTACCGTTTTTCAAGTTCTTAATTATGTCTCTGACCTCAGTGACACAGACTTTTTCAATTGGGTTTTCTAATGCATTATGTTCTATGTCGCAGTTCTGTTGCCCTATATCTTCACCTCTTAATAGTTCTTTAAAAGAGTCTTTTAAAGCGTCTACTATTCCGTCTATATCATATAGCATTTCACCTTTGCTGTTTCTCATGCTGGCAAACTCTGTACTTTTACTTTCCTTCAACTGTTTATATAATAGTTTCATAATTCCTTCAAAGTAGTTTTTTATTTTGTTCTCTTCTTCTGTTCTGGTTTTTTCTTTACTCTCCTTGACTAGTCGTTTAACTTTCCTCTTTTTGTCTTTGTAATCATTTTCGAGTCTATTTCTCTCGTCATCGCTGAGACCTGTCATGTTTAATGTTCTCTGGTGCTCTTCTTTCTTTTCTTGATGGGCTCCTTGAATTTCATCATTACACCACGCATCACCAGACTTTCTTCCTATCACTGCCGTACCACACACTTCAATTGAAGTTTTAACAATGATATCCCGTAACAAAGTCCACGCGCCCTCTATACCTTTATTGCTTATAAGCGCTTCCCAAGTTGCCTTATCTATGCGTTCGCTTAACTTATTTTGAAACTCTATTCGCACTTCCGGTTTCTCTAAATTTTTAATCTTTATTCGAGTTTGTTTCGTTTTTTTTCTCTTTCTTCTCCATCCCCGCCCTAAGTTTATTTTAGAGACTAAAAGGTAATAATCAGTATTGCATTCGGAATCCCTGATGACTCTTGTATCTTTGACTAGTTCTCTTAGTCTTTCATCCGCAATAACGAAGTCAATTGCACTGCGATTATTTCCTTTACACCAGGTGTACGTGTAGATCATTTTATGTCGAAACCAAGTATTGGTAATAAATAGGCCCTTTTCAAAGCATAAGCTCACTAATTTTTCCCCGTTATAATTTTTTCTTGTTGGATCCTCAAAATTACCTAGCACCCTTTCTGTATCTGTATCCTGGCGTTGGACGCCGACCCATCCATTCACATCTCCTAGCAGAAGTATTCTTTAATCTTGATCGAAAGTACTTATTGTGTCATTTAAAGTGTCCCAGAAGGCGTCTTTGACTTTTCACGGCTCACTGTCAACTGGGGTGTAGCACGCTATGATAAATAATCTTCTGATTCCTACCTTCATTCTAGCCCATAACAATCTGGGAGATACAAAATCATGATCTTTGAGATGCTGTCTTGCTTTTTTATTCATAATTAAACCGACCCCTTGACTACGATTTGATTCACTACCTACTCCTGACCATATTTCAAAACCGCCTTTCAACACCCCATTTTCTATGTTTATACTTTCGCAACCCTTTTTCTTCGTCTCAGGTACACATAAAATATCTAGTTTCCTAGCATGCATAGTTTCTCGTAGTTCTTTTACCTTAACATCATTCACTCCTCTAGCATTCCAAACACCCAGTCTCCATTCATCGCCTGAAACTCGAACTTTACGTTTACCGTGTGTATGCATTTCGTCAATCAAAGTTTCAGTCCATTCCGAGGCTACTTTATTGTTTGTATTATTCATATTAAGATTGTACACACAACTACCACCTTTATGCGCGAGATTTTTTTTGCGAGCCGAAATCATGTCCAAGTTAAGTGATTATTCGTCGTACGGTGGAGAGTCTAGTCGTAACGTCAGTACCACCAAAACTTCTGTTACTGTGGGGGGCCCGCCGCCCCCTCAGGATAGAGAAAGGAAACCATCGAAATCAATCGAAAATTCCTACGAATAGAGAGCGGAAAAAATCTTAAAATATTTGAAAATCTTTTTAGCCACTGTCACATAACCCACATCATAACTCAGTACCTTGTCATCTCATTGTAACCTGTGTACACTGTTTTCTGTCACATGGCTCCTCAGCAGCCTTAGCTTTCTCTCCTCTCAGCTGGACCTCGATCTCCAACAACTCTATTCTACTCTTTTCTTTCCTCAACCGTTCCTGGACCTCCTCCTCTCTTCCCGTTAAATCATCTTCGATCCACATACCCGAACCTTTTAGCTTCCATTTCATATCCATTAATACCTTTTTATTGTCCCATGTCATCAGCTGCAGGGTCATCCCGCCATCCACTTTCCATGAGTTCTCGATTTTTGCCGCTACTTTCGTGTGAACTGCCAGGCACCCCACGACATTTGTCAGCTCGTCTTCTCCCTTTCTTATTCCTAGAACTATCACTCTCCTTTTCTTTTTCTCTCTTTCCTCTCCTCTCTCTCTATCTCCCACTCTTTCTTTGACAATTTTTATGGAGGGTCTCACCACGTCCTGTCCTCTTCTTCAGTCTGGCAGCTTGCCTCCTTCCTCTCTATTTCTCTATTAGCCGTTTCTTCTTTCAATTCCGGCCGCCCTAGTTTTTCCTCCCACTTCTGCAACATCTCTTCAAGTCTTTTCCTGTCATTATCCCTCTCCATTCTAGCTTGTGCTCTCTCTTTTTACCAGACCTGTCTCATTTCCTCCAGAGGGCGCTCCTGCTGCTTACTCATTGCTTCCACCATTCTCCTCAATTCTCTCCTTACCTCCCCACTTTCTTCCACCTGATCCTTGACTACTGCCATCTCTTTTCCTTCTAAATCAATCGAGCCTGTGTCCCTCTCTCTTGTCTTCTTCTACCCTTTTTTCTTCTACACGGTCCCGCTGTGCGCTGCTTTCCTCTTCAAATCCAGTCAAATTTCAAATTTCACGCCACACCACTGCTTTCCACTCTCTCCACTTGGAGGCGCTGTTTTTCTCTATCCAATTTTCACCTTCACCGTTTACTTTTCTCTTCACCTTCACTTTCACAGTAACACCGTCACTTTTCTCGCCTAATCACATCAACCCAGTACTTATCCTTGAACTTTTCTTTCCATACACCGTCCAAAACCTCCCTTGCACCTCGCACACGTCCACCTCTATATCTCACCGAACCGAAGCGGAAAATTGTTTGAGCTTTGAAATGTAGCTCTCGTAGCTTTCGGATGTTGCACCAGGCCAATAACGACATAATCTCTGAGGAATTCTAGATAATGTTTACACTTAGTGTGATATGTGAGTTTTGTTATAAAACATTCTTCTTGAGCTCTATCCCGAGCATCATAAAACAATCTTTTACACAAAAACTATTAAAATGAGCCAATTTTTCACTCAGAATATAGATTTGATTTAAAACAGGAATAGATCCTTATTATCTAGACAGATGTAATTCTAGTATTTAGGGAGTAAATTGAGGCAATTCAATTTTCAGGTTGGGTCCTGATTTCAACGCCCTTATCCAATCCTCACCAGATCATAGCCAGATAGATCAAAGCCCTGTCGCTGAGGTGCTATATTCGTCACCCACACAAAGTGAATTTGTGTCACCAATGTCTCCAGGTAGGCCGCACACAACCTCATTATTATTCAGAACTGTCACAAAAGTGGTAAACCACTGAAAATAATTAATAAATATATTTTTTGATGTCTTGGAGAGCTGTAAGTGCATTTTGTAAAACCTGCAATATCAACTATGTTGAATATACTTGATAATTTCACAAAATCGTTTGGCAAAATTAGGAAAAAAGTTATCAGAAATAGTACTGACGTTATCGTAACCTCACACCTCTTTCATAAATTCTACAAAAAGGCTGAAGATTTTTTTGGTAAATCCATCAATTTTATTTCTTCACGATCAATAAAAGAACATTATTTTACACTTTTCATAATATCCATAAAATTTCGCTAAATTATAGTATTTAATTTTTAAAGAACTAATATTATGGATTTTGTAAAATGCACCTTCCGATATTAAAATTAATGGAGTTACTGATGAAATAGACAACCATTTTTTTTAAATTATGAGAGGGACGAAGGGTTATGTTATAACAACGCCAGTGCTATTAAAAATAATATTTTTCTCAATTTTGTTACAAGATTTGGTTAGATGAACATATATATTCAACATAATTGATATTGCGGGTTTTTCGAAATGCACTTACTGTTCTGCACGACACCAAAAATATATTTATTAATTATTTGTACTGATTTATAACCTATGTGGCAATCTTTGAAAATAATAAGGTTGTTTGCGGGCTGGCTTTCATCTATCTCTCCGAAACTTGGACAAACTGAAATACATGTCAGCTTGGAGGGGTCTGTCTAAAGCACCAACCCACGCAATGGGACCATTAAGAATGATTTTATAGGCAATTTTGGCGATCCTCGACATCACTTCCTGAGAGAATTTCCGTAGAATTTTTTTTAAAGACCTGGTTCTACACTTTGTGCACTAAGGTCGACCTGACGCGAATAAAGTGCTCACATATTACCCTTTCTCTAAAAATTATCTACAAATCCTGGACGCTTATGTCGTTGTTGACCTGGTGCAATATCTGGTAGAAGATACTAGGTACGACTATCGTGATCAGTTTCCTGTTTTTAAATGCAGAATGTTCTTTACAATATCCTTAACTACGTTAGTTCCTGGATAAAGCTTGATGGGCGTGATAATGAAACTGGCCTTGATATTTTGCTCTGGACCACGGCTTTTGTTGGTTTCATTACTTGCGAGGGCCATTTATGGCTTTCATTGCAGGGCCACGTTTTAAAGCTCAGACAGGTTGGGAAAATTTCTACGTAGGTTGCCTAGAAATGGGGCGTACTTTTAGAGCAGATTTCCCCGTAGAAGTTGTTCAGAAGTCACTTGGATATTAGGTACATTTACCGAGTCGACCTGATGAATGTAACGAGTGGTCCAAAGAATGCTAGACGTCGTGCCGAGGTCCTTCCTCGTGTTTTGGCAGTTTTGATATTTTCTAGAAATACATGTAGAAAATTCTACAGAAAATGGATTAGACCTCCTCTAGAAATTCTATAGAATCATTCTACTCAAATTCAATAGAATTTCCCACGTGTAAACATGCCAAAAAAGGCATTCCGTATGGTTGTAGCTGAGCGAGCAAATACCATAGGGTTCGAAAAACCAAAATTATTTCTGAAAATGTTAGTTCGGCCGAATACTATATTCTGTTCGATGAGACGCTTTTAAAATGAAACTTTTGTAAAATTGAAAATATTTCCTACTTGCCGAAAATGATGATGGATTTTTTTGTACGGACAATTTAACATTGGAAAAAAACAGTTCTTGTGATTTGAACAATTTCGAATAGAAAATAGACATACTGCGCATAAAATCGGAATTTAAATTATAGCTATTATATTTACCTATAGGATTAGGGCAAATCGCTAAGATGAAAGACATAATGCCAAATAGGTTCCACATTTTTCCCAAATGAAAGTATTCTCTTTTAAAGAATTTCAATAAGAGTTGAACTAAAGAATACTATAGAAAATGTTTCACTTTATTTATATCTAGTCGCTATCTCGTGATTCCTTCCATTAGTGAGATTTATGACGATTTGTGCCAATATGAGGGACAAAAATTAATTACTACGCAATAGAAATATCAGCATTTGTTGAAAGACGTGATAAAGTTTTATCTATCGCTTTCCGTATAGATCCCAAACGAATTCATAAAATGTATAAAAATGCAAATACCTTAAGTAAGATTCAAGAGATTTCACTGGAATTTGAAAAACTAAAAAAAAGAATATAAAGAATGTAATGGGGGTCCACAAATTCTTTAGAATTCATCCTAAACCCTTTGAATTTCTTCAAATTCTCTGAATTCTTTTGAATTTTTTAGAATTCATTGATTTATCTGAATTATTGTTAAAACTCATACATTTTTTAACCTCTTTGGAACTCTTTTAATTACTTTGAATCCATTGTATAATTTTTCATACTTTGTACTATATAAATCCTTTCTTCATATTCATATTTATATTTATTGAATCCCAACCGCACTAAAAGTCAATTACAGGGTTTCCTTAAGCCCAATTCGAGGTTGTAATGCAAATAGTGATGATGAGTAAAACAAATCAAACTCTGTGCCGTGCTTTGAACAGAAATCACACATTCTTATACACATCACTTGAACCGGTGAATTATGTACATTTCCAGCGTTGATATAAAATGGTCATTGCAATCTGGGCTCAAACTGAGGCACTCTAAATAAAAGTCTACTCAAGACCTCAAACACCACAGGTAAGTTGTGCACTGTCTGAAAGGCACAACCGAGAATGAAAACATTCGTGTGGCCCTCGCAGTCCCTGGACGCGAATCTGATTAAAAACGTATGTTATTATGTGAAGAGAATGCTTCGGGGAAAGGCTTTAGGAACTTTGGCTTAGTTGTCTCGTGAAATTTGCAAAATTTGCAGGTCACTCCCACTTCCACTTTGAATATGCAGAAAAACTGGTTGAAGGCATGCCTCTAAGACGCCAGGCAATCATTGATGTCAGCAGAGATTGGACGAGATAGTAAGGTGATTGCGTCGCTGTTTGCACCTAGCAGAATGTATTCATATAAAGAAAATTCGTGTTGAACAATTCTTCTAAGAATACTACGAGCACGCTCTTATTTGACAGTTTGTATAGCCCAGGATGGCTTTCGCCTGTCAGAAACCCTGAGTTTGTTCCTAATATTCCCAGTGCTTCGTCCGAATCCAGTAGTTGTTGGCCGGAACCTGTACCGGTTCCGGGCCTATGTATTCCATTGATGTGCCGCTTTTCGCCAGATGGCCTGCTTTTTCGTTGCCCTTGATCCTTGTTTGACCAGAAACCCACATGGTGGTCACGCTGTTATTTTCTGCAAGCTGGTTTAATGCCACTTTGCATTTCCAACCCCAGTTTAATGTTATACTTGGCTCTCCGTGCAGATTGTGGTCTGGCTACCAGCAGCGTTTCCCTCTATTAATATCTCAGCGCAGCGCAAGACGGCCAGTACCACGAGACGTTGGAAAGAGGTAGGGGTTTGAACAATATTATTTATGTTTATTTATGTTTATTACGTTGGAAAGGCGTGGAGGTTTAAAGAAGTATATTTCTGGGAAGTATAATTCTTCTAGAAAGTTTCCTTTCACAAGTGAGAATCATAATTCATTTTGAAAATTACCACTTCCAAGTGAAAATTGTAATTCTTTTAAAATGTTTCAAGACAGAATTATACTTCTTTTTCGAATAAAGGTATAACTGGTTAAAATAAGGCATACATTTTTATTTAAAAATAGTATGATAAAGCCGTAAACTGATTTTAACTTGATTGTGTACAAAAGTGGATTTCGGAGTACCTGTCAGTTACATAGCTGACTAAAAGTCTTATTCGACAGAAGAAATAAATTGCACGAAATATTGTATTATAACGAGCGATGAGACTTCCGATATTTATCAATTATATTCAATTAATAGATTTCAAATTCATCCTAAAAAGCTGAACTATACATAAAGTTTTTTTTTTAATCATCGGAACAGAGATATTTATTCTTTTTTTGAAAAAATTCTGATCTCAAACATATTCAAAGTTTTCCCTTCCATTTATGACAAGAGTAGTAATTTTTATCCCATTTAATCAGCAAATGAGTCTTTTTTTATTTCCTGAACGATGTTTTACCATTCATAACGTTTTTACAGAAATTCTTTTACTTAGGTGTTAATTTAATTATTCTTTAATATTTGTTTCAAAAATTTAAAATTTGCTGAATAATATGAAATAAAGGCAACGAATATTAATGTTCTAAGTATCTTAGGGAATAAAATGAGATACTGGAAATTAAAATTTATCGATAATAATCAAAGATTTTCGGTGAGCTTAGACGCGGCGTAAATAAAGGAAGGTAAGACAGATAAGTGTGTAAATATTTCTAATATAATCACCTTGAAGGACAATCACTTTAAAATACGTAAAGAAGTCTAAAAATTTATCAAACTAGAAGAATATTTCTGTACAGAAATCTTCAACAAAATAGTTGATAGCTCAACTAAAAATGATCAGTATTAAACTATTAACCCAAAAAAGAAACAGTTTAATTTTCAGTTAAAAAGATTAATTCTAAACCAGAAGCAACAATTTCTCAACAATTAGAGTAAATTTCTACCAAAGAAGACAGATTTTCAACCAAACGGATGAACTTTAAACAAAGCAGTTAAATTTTCCACCAAAAATTAAATAGTTACATTTTAATTTAAGGAGCTTAATTTTCAAACAAAAAATTTTCAAACGAAATAGTTAACTTTTTAACCAATACAATACATTTTTTAACAAAAATGGAATAGTTAAATTTGCGGGTCAGGAGTTAAGTAAGGTTACATATTTAACACAAGAAATGAATTTTTAACTATTGTGGTGACTCTTCAACCAAAGAAGGAATTCTGCATCAAATAATTGAATTTGCCACCAAATACATGTATTTTTGACCAAATGAATTAATTTTCAAGCAAATAGTGGAATTTTGAACTAAAAAATGTTAATTTTTAACGAAAAATAGAACAACTAAATTTATGAAAAAAAAATTAGTAAAAAAAAAAAATTCTGAACAAAATAGTTAAACTTTCAACCAAAGGAATCAATTTTCAACTGAAATGATGACGAATTGTGAACAAAATACACGAATTTTCAATTACAAAATATACATTTTTAACCTCTTGAATTATCTCGAATTCTTCATAAAATCTTTAAAATAAACTCAATTTTCTAAATTCGTTTGAATTCATTTTAATTCTTACAATTTTTGAAATTCTTTCTGAAATCCCTTTTTTCTGCTCAATTCTTTCAATTCTTCTAAATGATTTTCCATCCTTTGAATTCTTTTGTATCTTTCGTGAATTCTTTAAATTCGTACTAATCTGTATAAATTATTTAAATTATTTGAACTAAATAATTAGGGATTACTAAAAATCTAAACTTCATAGAAATTCAGAAAAGTTTAGAATTTCTTTGGATTCTGCCAATCTTTTCAATTTTTTAAAATTTTTTGAATTCATTAAAATGAGGATAACTTGAAATTAGAATAAACTACTTTAAATAAAGATGCATTTTAATTTCCTTTACATATAAACAAAGAAGATTTTGATTTTGAATCGAAAGAAGTTATATTCAATCAGAAAAAAAAGAATTTTCAACAAAATAGTTAAATCCTCAACAAAATCAAATTAATTTTGAACCAAAAAGTTGCATTTCTAACCAAAAGCAATGAATTTTCCACAAACAAGATTAATTTTCTAGCAACAATATATTTTTGGTGGATTTTTCTAAGCAGTGCAACATAGTGAAAATATGTTTGGCTACGCTGAACTGCTGTATGATGTAGTACTTTGTTCGGTTGATACTTTCATGCATAAATTTAGCCTGTATTCTTTTTTCTTTAATTCTAGTTTTATTCACATTCTGTTTCACACTGAGTTTATCTCGGATGGTATATTCAAATCAATTATTTTACATTTTTCTAAATCAATGGTGCTGAGGAGTGACGTTTATATTAACTACATGATAAAACGACGTGATTTTGTATCGTGGACCTACTGGAGTGAACTCGATTTCTTCTCGATTCAATCGGGTAACATTGCGGCTATTCATGTTTATTTTTACACGTCTCATATCGTGTTTAATACGTTTATATATTCCAGAAAGAACATTCATATTCTCCAATATTGCAAACACGTCACCATCGTCTGTTGATAATACAATTTGTTCTTTTGTTATCATAGGCATATATCCAGGTCCTGTCAGGGGAAGTTTAAGTGATTTATCGGTAGGAAAAATGTATCGTCGAAGCTCGAATATGTGGTCCGTTTTATAAATGGGAATAAGCCGAATGAAGCTAAGTTGTTCAAGTCCATATCCTCGTCCGTCAGGAGAAGGGAGACTTACAGGTGAAGATATGAACCTGGCAGGAGGCCGATTGGCAGGAGGAGACCTGGACCTGGCATGAGAAGGAGACTCACGATTGGCAGGAGGAGACCTGGACCTGCCAGGAGGAGGAGACTCGGCAGGAGGATAATTTAAGTCAATCTCAATTTTATGATTTCTTTCAGAAGAAGGTCCACTACGAGGCACACCATCAACGCGGTCGCCATAAGGAGAAAATTCGGACTGTGAACTCAACTCTGCAATGAGAAAGAGAGGATTACATTTTGTTGAGTAATAGTGGCTAGACTATGGTCGTGTTAATATTAATTACTTTGTAAAAACTTAACAAAACGTATGATAAATCTATTTTTCCATCATTTTGAGAATCAAATTATTGTGGATCATATATCCATACGTGTATATTATATTCATAAAGCAATTATTTGTAATTTAATTATTTTTAACAATGTGCATTTCGTTGATCTTGCTCTGCATACCAGGGCAAGATGAACGACGGCTTTTTTGATGGCATAGAAATATCTTAGGATGTAACAATTTTACTTCTGGGTTCTTTGGTATTCTATAAATTGATAAAGTTAACTTGAAAGGTGTGCAGCAAGATTTTAAAGTTCGTTTTAATAACAAGAGAAATCAGTGTGTTATAATCTATTATTTGTTGGCATTCTAGTACGAGCAAACTTCACGTTCCGTGTTACATTCGTTGATTAATAAATTAGGGATAAGTATTAAATAAATAAAAGCTTTGTAGTGAAAACTGAAGGATGATTTTTTAATGCTGCAAGAGGAACATCAATTTCACCTCGAAATATAATATACATTCTAGATTTGTGAGAAGTTTAAGTGGCCATGAAAATATAATCACAAATTACGTTAATATAAAAAATTGTTTTTTCAGTCGGAATCTATAAAAACAATAAGGGACTTAATTTGCAGTATGTGCCTTTATATTTTCTTTGATTCCACGTGTCTTTCTTCAATGTTGTACAAGAAAATGTTGTGTAACGAATCATTTGATGCTACATGGTTCTACACTGTATGATGACGCCCATTCTAGAAAATTTCAAAAGTATCAAAACACGAGGAAGGATTTCAGTCGGATGTCAAGCATTCTTTGGACCACCAGTTCCATTCCTTAGCTATTTCTGGGGAATCAACCCAATATCCAAGTGGCTTCTACGGGAAAGGCTTTTAGTATTGAAATTATCAAATTTTTCACTCCGAATACAGATTTGATTCAAAACAGGAATAGGCCCAAAAAAATATATATATACAGATGTAATTTTGTTAATTATGGAGCAAAATGAGGCAATTTAATCTTCAAATTAGGTTCTGCTTTAAGCGCCCTTAAACATTATAGATTCTATAAGACTGGCAATGAAGCTGAGATTGAAGGAGAATAAAGAGATATCAATATCTAGAAGATTTCCTTTTAATTATTATTTAAAGGACTCAAAGCATCAGCCCATGAACGGGAATATCTAGACTGATTTTGTCTCAAATTTGGGTGTTACTGGTAATAAATTCCTAAGAAACTTCATGTAGAATTTTGTTGAACATCTGGTGCGACACCTTCCTAGCGAACTGCGTGACCGGAACGGATACGCAGTTGCGTAATCGTTCCGTTCCCCAAAATTCCTGCAGATTTTTATTTTAAACGCCTGGTGGGACACCTGATGCACCAGAACCATCCAGGTTGAGTTTTGAGTGAAGCTTGGAGATTATGTACCTTAACTCCTAGAAGACTTCCTGTAGAATTTTATTGTAAGGACTTGGTGCGACGCTAGGGTCGATCTGTCGCGAATTAAGTGTTGACGTATTACCCTTTTGTAAATGTATCTCGAATTCCTCGAAGAGTATGTCGTTTTTGACCTGGTGCAAAATCTGGTGAAAGCTACCAGGTGCGACTTTCGTGATCAGCTTCCTATTTCTAAATGCAGAATAAGCATGAGTATATCCCTAACATCGCTTTTTCGACATTTCTCCTAATCTAAAACATGTTATAAGAAAATTCGACTTAGTTTTGTCATTCTAACCGTGAATTCGGATTCAGCGACCGAAACTACATAAACATTGTATATTTTAGCACTTGTTTTTTTTTCCAACCCCTAAAAAATATACATTGCTGTTAATTTTTCGTAATGTTTTTGTTTGTACTTTAGATCGAATAAAATATAAAGATGTTTCTCAGTTTTGGCCTTTGGTTTTGCAAGAGAATGGTTTTTAAATAAAGTAGTCCTGATTTTTTGAAAACGTCAATACATTCCACCATGAATCATCAGGACTGTAACAAGTGTGGAAGTACATATCAGTGAAATTGTTATTTTTAACCGTGATAAAAGTTTCTTAAAGAATTAATTGTTTTCATTGAAAACTTTCCCCGAGTGACGCTTCTAATATTAAATACTTACATCAGTGAATGCACGAAAATGAGTGTTACAGTCCAGATGAGGCCTGATGAGTCCTAATTCGCTTGCAAAACCATAGGCCAAAACTAAGAAACATCTTTAGATTTTTTGTAATTTGAAACATGTAATTAAAAATACGCGCTTGTTATGCAGTTCTGACCGGTGCGCTGTACACCCCTCTCCCGCCTCGAAGAGTTGTTGGCACAGCGGACCAAACTAGACAATTTCTATGTACTTTTGGTCGCTGAATCCAAATTTACTGTTAGAATTGCAAAACTTATCCGTGTTTTTTTAAAACATGTTTTGAATTAAGAAAAATGTCGAAAAAACTATATTTTTGAAGGTTAGCAAAAATACCAGACCTAATGGCGGAATTCCGAACACAGATTCGAATCCAAGGACTCAAAATCCATAGAAATTTACTAGTATAGTCTGTCGAAAGTCTAACTGTTTGTGAGCCTGTATAATTAAGATTAAGTGATTTATTTATTTTTCTCGTTTCTAAAGTTAAAATTTACCTGGCGGTCAATGTTGAAAGAAAAGTCAGATGCAATCAATAATTCAATAACTTAAAATCAACTGTTTAAAATAAAAATAGCCTCCAAATCAAAATAGGGGTTATAGTAAATTTCCCGGATCGGTGTGAGGAATGTTACGAGTGAACCAAAGAATGCTAGACATCGGGCCGAGGTTCTGATTCGTATTATGGTACTTTAGAAATTTGGTAGAAATCATGTAAAAAATTCTATAGAAAGTGGACTAGAATTTATTTCGAAATTCTAAAGAATCATTCTACTCGAATTCTATAGATTTTTTCCATCTCAGTGCATGCCTGAAATAGCCATTCCGTATGTTTATAGCGGAGCGAGCAATATCATCTATAGAAAAACTTGTTGCGGCTCAAATGTCAATGTTCTCAAAATGAGAATTTTCAGTCGATCTTTGCAGTCTTGGAGATAGTTTGTATTATAATATAAAAATCTTAGGTTTGACCTGACCCTGATGACATTCAAACCAAAGCCGGGATGCCTAACCGGGAATCTAGATTATTTTCAGGTACTTTCTAGACTCAGCTCCTCTAGCGAAAGTCTAGGACAATTTCATGGCATTCACCTTGTCTAGGGTTCGTCCAGAGTTCATCTAGTGGTGTCTAGTAAGTTTTACATTGAAGCCTAAAGGTGGCGTTCTGAATGACGCGAAGACCAACGGGCAACTGAAGGAATCCCATCGCCGGCTATAAATCGTGACGCCTAGACTGCTAGAGAAATAGGCTAGCCTCTCAGCCGACGCGACGGAGTTTTCTAAAGTACTGTCAATCATCTCTTGTAAGCATGGATGATTCGAAATTAATCAAACTTGTGCGGCAACATCCTTGCATCTTCGATGAAAAAACAAATATTACATTGATCTAATTGTGAGAAACAATGTGTGGGCAGAAATTAAGAAAGAAATGAATGTATTCCATGATTGTGTCTTCAAGTTCTCTTCTACCAATGACATAATGTAATTGAAGTGAATGATATTCCCACGAAAAAAATAGTGGAACACTGCGTCATCATTATGAAGATGCCGTTCAATTAGAATTTTCTAAAATCCCTCCAATTCCTTTCTGAAAAAAGTTCCCGAACTTTATTTCGGCTTGTCTCATTTAATAAAAACATAAGGCAATGGATTGAAAATTGATCTGGTCACTTGCCACCAGCTGCCCTGTTGGCAACCCATTATGAATCACTGATCGCGCGACATGGTTCGCGCAAATCAAGTCGCACTTTTCAGCCGACGATGCGGAACTTCACCTTAAGCGTTCGAAGATATTCGTACTTTCGTTCTTTAATATACTTGATGATTTTTCTTTTAAAATGTGCTGACGCTTCAATTAGGCACCGTGTGAGCACATAGATAATATTGTATAATTCCCTGATCATGCGGCTTCAGTGCGCACACAGACGGTCATGACTAACATAAGACATGAATTACCAACAACAACGTTTATTTTATGTAACTAATACGCGTCGTGAAATGCAAAGAAACTGAAAATTGAGTAAGAATTATTATAACTGACGGGCGCATTACTATTTATTTCGTCCAAAAGACGAAAAGAAAATCGTCCTTCAACCTTGAAGATTACCTTTCAAGGTCAAGTTATGGTTTTCCAGTTTTTGTGTATATCTCGGATTGTTTTAGACGGATTTGAATCGACCTGGGGTGAAATTAAAAATCTCTTAAAAATACATATAAGAAATTTTTTCAATAATTTTTAGCGCGAAATTCAAATTTTGACAGACATTCAAATATTTTCAGTCGAATTTTCTCGAAAGCAAAAATATATACATTAGCGAGAAAAATCACACAGTTTGCTTACATGTCAAGTATTTATTATAATTTTTTTGAGATTTTTTGAAGTGGTAGAACATGGTAAAAAAATTGCAAAACGTACTTTCATACGAATATCGGACTTTGAAGACCTTACATGACTATCAAAAAAATTATACAAGTGACTTTTTCACCATTTGCAATAAAAATGGTCATTTAGAATGTTCTCCAAACATCTGACACAGACAAAAAAATTTTCTACCCGAAATTCTCCTAATTTCCATATCTTTTGCAGTTTATCAGGCCACTGGGGCTTACCAATTCCTTTAGTAATATACAATTTATGATTTGCTTCAAACTCCATAATTTTTATTTTATTTACATTACTTTTGAGGCCCGTGTTCTTTATACTTGTGTTCAGTTTGCTTAGCATCCTTTGCAATTCTTCGATTGATTCTGCCACAAAAATCTCAGAATCTGCGAACGCTAGCCCACGCACCCTCACTGTTCCGAGATCTACACCTTCTTCGTCAATGAGGGCCATTCGTAGACACTTGTACAGGTGAATAATTAATTTAGAAAACATTTTTAAAACTTCGGTTTTAACATGAATTTCACATAAAAATGCTATTTTGCATTTTTGGTGCATGTTCAGGGCACAATACAAAGGTTCGGTGGAGAGGGGGTGTGGATACATTGAAACTTATTGGGTGCAAATTATTCCTTGAACCTTCCTCCAAAGGTGATCGAACTTTAGTTACAAAAAGTTAATAGCAAGTACTTCTTTTTTTTCATTTCTTCGAAAAACGAGCAGTGTAATGGAAAATTAACTTGACATTTTGAACAAAATTTCCAGTTGGCTATCGTAATATTTTAAAAGTATTCAAGTAATCCGAACAGGTAAGAAAGTCAAAAAAATTTTGGTTGTAAGTTCATTATTCTCTGTTGAAAAGTTTACTATAAAATTTTTGGTTAAGAATTCTATTTTTTTTTTTTTGTCAAAAGTTTCACTATTTGATTTTTGACTTAAAAATTCAACAATTCGGTTACCGAAACTGGTAATCAAATTATTGAATTTCTAAGCCAAAAAGACGAATTTTCAACCAAACAATTGAATTTTCAACCAAAAAGGTGACTTTTTACGGAGATTGTCGAGTTCTCAACAAACTAATTAAATTTTGAACAAAATAATAAAACTTTTAACAAAACAAAATACTTTGAAAATATTCGGATAGAAAACTGGAAATTGTGGTTGAAAAGTTAAGTTAATTTTCCATTACACAGTTGGTCACCTCTCAAGGAAGGTTCAAGGAATAAATTGCACCCAATAACTTTTAATTTACCCGCCCCCCCCCCTCCTTCGATCCCCTTGTATTGCGCGCTGAACATGCTCCAAAAAATGCAAAATATTTTTCTAAATTAATTATTCACCTGGAAAAGTGTCCAAAAATGGCCGTCATCGACGAATTAGGTGTGGCTCTCGGGACAGTGAGGGTGTGTGCGTTAGCCTTCGCAGATCATAAGATTGTTATGACAGAATCAATCAAAGAATTGCAAAGAATGTTGAGCAAACTGAATACAGGTATGAAGAACGTGAGCCTCAAAATTAACGTTAATAAAATAAAAATTATAGTGTGTGAAGAAAATCATAAATTGCATATTACATAATTGCAGACATGACAAATAGGAGAATTTCGTGTAGAAAAACATTTTGTCAGTATCAGAAGTTTCGGCAACATTCTAGACGAGTATTTTTATTGCAAACGGTGAAAAAAAATTGAATTTCGCGCAAAAAAATGTTGAAAAATTTACCTAATGTATTTTTAAGAGATCTTTAATTTGACTCCAGGTTGATTAAAATCCGTTAAAAAATCCGAAATATACGCAAAAAACTGAAAAACCATCAACATGACCTTGAACGGTCATTTTTAAGTTTAACAGGCTGAACCTTGTAGGAAAGAGTTTTTTTTAACGTACACATAGGACCAATTAAGGTTGGATAAGGCTCAAGGGCACATTCCGCATACTTATCCGGCTAGCCCCTTTAAGTTCGGTCGGATACTATATGCTGTTGAGTGAAACGATTTAAAAATTCAAATTTTGGAAACTGAAAAGAAAAATTGTCCTACTGGCCGGAAATAATGTTGTTTTTCGAGTAGGAAGTAAATATACTGAGAATCAAACCGAAGTTTAAATTATAGATGTTATATTCACCAATCGGATTAGGGCAAAGCGCTAAGATGGAACACAGTATGCCAATTAGGGTCCACATTTTTTTTAAATAAAAGAATACACTTTTAAGAAGTTTAAGAAAAGTCTAACTAATAATGATTATTGAAAGTGTTTCAATTTATATAAGTATAGTCTCTATCTCATTTGCCCTTCTAAATTACTAACAATTACGGCAATGTGTACAATTATGAAAGACAAAAATTAATTACTACGCAATAGAAGTATCAGTATTTGTTGAAATACATGATAACGCTTTATCATTCGCTTTCCATATACAATCTGAAGGAATTTATGAAATTTATAAAAATTCAAATAGCTAAACAAGAATTCAAGAGATATTACAAGAATTCAAAAAATTTAACAAAAGAGTCTCAATAATATAACGGTAGTCAAAAAATTGTGTCTTCTTACATTCATTGAGTTTGTTAACTCCCATTAAACTGCAAGCATTCATAATATATCATAATACATCAATATTCATTCATAATATATAAAAAATAATTTCCTTTATTGACTTCTTTTTAATTATTTAGAAGTCTTTAAAATTCTTAAAACTACTTTAAATTTGTTTGGCCCATTTTTAATCTCTTTTAATTATGCCGGGCCCGGTCGTCCATAGCTCTCTATGGACCCACTCGGGATGAAAACCCACGAAGAGATGATTTTGTTCCCACCTGACGGGTCCTCCCCGTGCCGTTGCCCGAATGTAACTTCTGATCATGTCTCCATTTCCGGCGTCTACTTGATCCTCTTTTTCGCTTGCGCACCCTGGAGGTGCTGGCAGAAGGCATTCTCAACCTCAGATCTTGTTCGGTGGATGGATCTTTTAGGGAGGAGGTTCCTGTCTATTATCTGAAGCCTTCGTTGTTCAAAGTCGTATTGGGTTACTGTCTCTATTTCCGGGAAATTCACGACAAAGGTTTGGGGAATGACCATCCCGGCAGGAGATCCTCATCATGGGTTTGAAAATTGATGCGCTGCCATGGCATTCCTCAGGAAGTGGTCGGCTGGAGGCTCCCAACCGAAACATCCATTGTAGGCGCAGCTGATGACCTGCTGCATACGTCTTCTTAACGATATTCTGTTTGGACAGTAGCCATTTCGGCTATCCCGGTGAGATCTACCTGTCCATCACGTAGCTCACCACCACCGGCTTGTATGCTGCCACCCCCCAGCAGCATGTGAATTTATATTTCCTTTAATTTTACAATGTCTTTCTTCAAGATATCACCCACAACATTTTTATTTATAATGAATCATTTGATGCAGGGTTCTACATTGTATTGTGACAGCTATTTCAGTACAGCTGGATCATGCAAGTTCTGATATGAAATATTCAGCCAAATAAGTCTGTAACTTAGGATTACCATTTAACATACTTGACGGTTAAAAAGTTCACAATCTAATTATAATGTGTAATCATAATGGCCAAGGTGGAAAAAGTCTATAGAATTTGAGTTGAATGATTCTATAGAATTTGTACATAAATTTTAGTCCACCTACTAGAAAATTTTAAAATGAAATCTACGAAATTGTACTAAATGTGCTAAAACACGAGGAATGACCTCGGCTCGATGTCTAGCATTCTTTGATCTGGAAGGACTTCCGATTTCTAGGCAACCTGAGTAGACATTTCCACAACTTTTCCGAGTTTTGACACGTGGCTCTGGTAGCCGCCAGATGTAACAGCAGATAAACGACACAAAAACTATTGAAATTAGTCAATTTTTCACTTCGAATACAGGTTGGGTCCTGGTTTCAGCGCAGTTAACCAGACGTCACATTTAAATGTCAAAAAAAGCAACCATCGTTATTTCTAAAAAACTGGCAATGAAGCTGAGGATGAAGCAATTCTTAGCAGACTCCCTGTGGAATTTCAGTTTGAACGCCTGGTGCTACACCTCCCTATCGCACCGAATTATCCATCTCAAGAACGCGTTTCCATTTTATGAACAAAAGTTGACCTTAAAATGACCTTGATCCTGACCTAATGGGATCAAGCAGACCCCGAATTTAGATTCAGCGACCCCAAAAACGTATAAGAATCGTGGTTTTCTCCGCTTAAACGTTTTTTCCCCATTTGACCTTGTAATGACCTAGATCATGTCCTGATGGTGTCAAAGAGACCCCGGATTCAGATTCAGCGATCCCAAAAACGTATAGGTTTAGTGGTCTAGTCTCATGCACAAAAACATATCAGAATCATGGTTTTCTCCGCTTGAACGTTTTTTTAACCCTGGAACAACTTGATTCTGACATGACGGGATCAAACAGACCACGGATTTAGATTCCGCGACCCCAAAAACGTATAAAAATCATGGTTTTCTCCGCTTCAACGTTTTCTTTTATTTTACCCTAGTAGAACTTTCATTCTGACCTGTTGGGATCAAACAGACCATGGATTTAGATTCCGCAACCCCAAGAACGTATAAGAATCGTAGTTTCCTCCGCTAGAACGTTTCTTTCCCACTTTGAACTTGAAATGACTTTGATCCTGACCTGAGGAGATCAAACAGACCCCGGATTCAGATTCAGCGACCCCAAAAACGCATAGGTTTGGTTGTCTAGTCTGATGCACATAACGTTTTTTTGTCATGTTCCAGCCTGTAATTAAGGAGTTATCATTTCTAATAATCGTATTATTTAAAAAATTTTATCTATCAGCCATTTAGTGTCTCTTTTAGTGTCCTAAACTGAAGGTCAATTTTGTTAGCCAGCCATTTTGAATAACCACTTTTCAAAGTGGAAGGGGTAGTTGTACTACACCCTTAATTATTCGCACCCAGTAGTTGCTTCCAGATCTTTTGGTGGTGAAGCCCAGGATGTCAACCACCGATCGCGGTTTAATCTCCTTGGATTCATGAAACGGGCCCATAGGGTTTGTTTCCTAAGTCTACCTAATCCCAAACGGTGCCATAAAATATTTTCATTTCATCATCCCTCACGCATGTCTTTCCCTCTTTTGTAGGGTTGACCCCCATTTTGTGCACGTGATAGTTCAAGCGGTTGCACCCTGTGAGTATCTGAACCACTGTTCCTATATCTTTTTGGTTTATCGCAGAATTTCCCTGGCTCTGTCTTTTCTTCACGTGTAGCTTTCTCGTTGCCCTTGATCCCTGTGTGAACAGGAACCCATATGGGGGCCACCCTGTTCTTTTCTGCAAACTGGTTTGATGCCATTTTGCATTCTCAAATCTCGGCCTAATGCTATCTCTGATTTTTAACTGCAGTTAATGCTGTTTGGCTGTCCGAGCAGATTTTATTCTGCCTACCAGCAGCGTTTTCCTGTATTAATTTCTCAGCGCAGCAGAAGACGGCCAGGACCACAAGACGTTGAAAAGGGGTAGGGGTTTGAACAACATTATTTCAGTAATCAATCACATGGATGCCTTCATGCTGCCACAAGAAGTTGGAAAGAGATTGGGGTTTGAGCAATATTATCTCTTTTATTGGCCACAGGAGTGCCTCCTGTTCCAAGACATAATTATACTTCTTTATACTCCCTCTCCAACTCCAGGTATAACTGGCCAAAACAATGCACACATTTTTAGTTGAAAATAGTATAATAAAGCTATAAACTGTTTTTAACTTGATCATGTACAGAAGTGGACCTTGAAGTACCTATGACTCACATAGCTAACTAACAATCTTATTCAACAGAAGAAAACAACTTTACGAAATATTGTACTACATATTACAAACTATTCTTTAAGCCTTAAATACACTAAGTAAGACTCGTTTCAAAATAAATTTCTATTTATTCTCCTTCACGTGTCTTGAGCGTGAAAGAAGTCAAAGAATTTAATATTCTAGCTACTATACAGGGTGTCCCAGGAGTATTGTCGTTCCTTGTAATGGCTGATAGCAACACAAAATTCAAATCGAAAAGTCCCAAAACATTTTTGGGTCCTGTGCACATTTAGGGTACTACAAGGCACTGAAATTGCATATAGGTGAACATCTAGTGGCAAGGGCGCGTGCGACCCCGAGAAGTAATTTCTCCTACGACGGTAACTTCACCTTGCTTCGAACGATACAAAAAAAAAAAAAAATGCCATTACGAATGTGTTTTTCTATTTAAATCGGATGGGCTCAAGTTTTATCGAACCGTAAAATAACTTTGCAAAAAATCAATTCTTTTAGTCGAACATGATCGAGATAGAATATAGGCTCACCGAAATTCGGTGCATGGAAAAAATGGAAATGTAGGCTATATTCAGTGATTACCTCTTTCTCTCTGAATTATTGTAAATTCCTTCAAGTCCTTTCAATTCTGCAGAATTCTCTAGATTTCTCAGACTTCAAATGTAATCTTTTGAATTCCTTTAAATATTTTAAAGAATTCTCTTGAAATATTTGGGATATTATTTCATTTATTTTTAATTTTTAAAATTCTTCTCAAAACATTAAATTCTTTTCAACTATTTCCAAATTCAGCAACTTTCGTTGACGGGTGAACTGCTATTGGACTAGGATGCACGCGGGTTTTTTTTAATTCTGCAGAATTCTGTATAAATCTTTGATTTGAAAACATTTTAATTTTTTTAAATATTTTTGAATTCTCTTGAAAAATTAAGGATGTGATTTGATTTATTTTTAATTTTATGAATTCTTCTGAAAACATGGAACTCTTTTCAACTATTTCCAAATTCATCAACTTTGGTTGCGGTAAATTACTACTGAATTAAGAGTTACACGTTTTTTTAAATCTGAAGAATTCTGAGAAATCGAGAGAATTCTGCGGAATTTAAAAGAGCTAAAGGAATTTATAATAATTGAACGTGAATTCTAAATATTTTAGAGGAATTCAAAGTAGTTTTAAAAAATTCAAAAGATTTCAATTGAATTCAAAGAATTCTGCAGAATTAAAAAAAAACGAGTGCATCTTAATTTAGTAGAAGTCTACCGTCGACCAAAGTTGGTGAATTTGGAAATAGTTGAAAACAATTTCATGTTGTCAGAAACATTCAGAAAATTAATAATAAATCAAGTCATGTCCTGAATTATTCAAGAGAACTCAAGGATCTTTAAAAGAATTCCATGCTTTCAGAAGAATTCAGATTACTCAAAATATTTAATTGAATTCTACATTAATCAGGGATGGTCGCTGATTATTTTCAATAATGTACAAATTATCTAGGCTCACTGAAATTATTTGTTCTACTCTCACCAAATTTCAGTGAACATACCCTACATTTCCATTTTTTCCATGCACCGAATTTCGGGGACCCAATATTTTACCTCGATCATGTTTGAATAAAAGGATTCATTTTTGCAAAGTTATTTTACGGTTCGATAAAGCTTGAGCCCATCCGATTTAAATAGAAAAACACATTCGTAATCGCATGTTTTTTGTTTTGAATGCTCGAAGCGAGATGAGGTTACCATACGTAACGTTTTACGGAAATTCTTTTGGTAGTGCTTAAATTTGCAATGTACTCGCCCTTTGTTTTTGTTTCTGGTTTTATTTATATGCTGCTCCACTCTGCGTTTATCTCTCAAATCAATTATTTGTGATATTCTTAATTTTTTATGGGTGGTGCTAAATACCACGTGACAAAATACGAAAAATTATAGATTTCTGTCACTTTTCACTCAAGTTAAAAATCAATCATTTTCCAAAATTTGGCCTAAGCAGGCCTCATGATCATTTAATTAGATTCAATAGTGTAAAAAAAAAAACATTCGAATGGCCTTAGGAATGCGACCTCGAGTATTTGGTAAAAGATTAAAGCCTCCAGAACTATTAGAAGTTGACTTTTTATTGTAATTACTGGTTACATAAAAAATACAGGTACATACAGGTACAACGCAAGGATTGTATTTTAGTTTTACATTTGTTACTATTGGTGTGGAGGAGTGTAGTTTATATTAAGTACAATATAATTCGAACGGATTGATCGCCGGGTTCCTACTGGAGCCGAATCGATTTCTTCTTTATCCAATCGGGTAACATTGCGGCTATCCATATTTATTTTCACACGTCTCATGTTACTATTAATACGTTTATATAATCCAGCAAAAACCATCTCATTCTCTAATATTGCAACAGCATAACCATTTAATGTTGATAATACAATGTGTTCTCGTTTTGGAATAGGTATATACCCAGCCCTTCCCATTGGCAGTTTAAGGGGTTGATCGACAGGAAAACTGTACCTTCGAAGTTTGAATATATGGTCCCGATTATTCACGGGACTGAGCCGAATAAAACTGAGTTGTTCAAGTCCACACCCTTGCCCATCAGGAGAAGGAAGTCTCTTAGGTAAGGCTTCGAATCTGTGACCAGGAAGAAGGATGCCAGTAGGAGACCTGGACCTAGAACGCAGAGAAGACTCAGCAGGAGGATAATTTAGGTTAATCTCAGGTTCATGATTTCTTTCAGAAGAAAGTCCTCTACGAAGCATAACAGCAAGATGGCCGCCATTAGGTGAATATTCGTACTCTGAACTTAACTCTGCAAAAAAAGAGAAGATTACACTTCATTTAGAGTTAGTAAGCTAGACTGTGGTCGTGTTCACATTCAATGCTATATAGAAAGTTAAAAAAACATGGAGTTAATCCATTTCTTCATTATTTTGTGTCCCACATTATTTTAGATCATATTTCATACATATACCCTATCGCCATCAAACAATGATTTGATAATTTAATTATTTCTAACAAGCTGCATTTTGTCGGTCTTCCCTCTCATGCGGGGGTAAGATCAACAACGGGTTTTTTATGAAATAGAAATATCTAAGGATGTAACAATTTCACCTTTGGGTTCTATGGTATTTATAAATTGGAAAAGTTACCCTGGAACATGTGCAGCAATAAGTAAAAATTCGCGCAATTGAAAATAGAGATGCGTGTGGTATAATCTATTATTCGTTTGCATTCCAGTAGGTGCAAACTACATTTGTTGAACCTTTTGGGGTTGTTCTTGCGCCGATAATGAAGCCTTAGTTTTTTTTTGTATAAATTAACTATATATTTTAGACTTGAGTCAAGTTGAGTTTTCATAATTAATTGATGGAATAATGTTTTATCTACCAGAAGATCAAATTTTCTTGCTGTAAGTATTTCAATTATTATTGTTATTAGTCACATGAAGTAGGACGTGTGATTTGGAAATTCAATTCTCCCAAGATCAGCCGTGCGGAGTATGGCCGGATTACCCCAGCTTTTGGCTCAACAAAAGCTTCGTTAGTCCGCTATCATGATACGTTTTCTTTCTGAGATAATCTGAAGCGACGCTTGTGCGCTTGGTCATCCGCTCCGTGTTACATTCGTTAATTCAGAAATTAGGGATAAATGCCATACATAAATTAATTTATAGCAATGCAAATTTCAGCTAGAAACATAATTCAATTTTTTGATTTTCGAGGAGTTCATGTGGCCATGAAAATATAATCCCAAAATAAATTCACATAAAAAATTATTTTACAATTTACGAGGGCGTTCTAATCTAAACCGGACTCTATCTCTCAAATGTAGAGAATATCAGGTTCAAGATATTTATGGTAGGTGAGGCCAAGGTTTGGAAAGGGATTAAATCTTTTGAGCCGGTCACAACTCTCATTCTTTCATCAGTAGCGCCATCTGCGAGCAACAAGTCCCATCGTCTGTTGCGCAGCGAATCATTATTCTCTTTCTCGCTAGAGAAGGTGTTAATGCGTCTGGTATTTTGCCAAAACTTAAAGGACAGTTCGATAGTGAGACCCTATTAAGGTCCCAAGAAATTGAATGGCATAAAAAATTTTTGGGTGGTCTAGAAGCGGTCGAGAACGAGAACCACAAACGGCGGAAACGGACGAGCGTCATCGGCGACAACAATCAGAAGGTTCGAGAACTCATAGAGCAAGATTGTCATGTGAGTGTATCCGAAATATCTTCATTATTGAGTATCATTATTGAAAACGTTCACACAATCATCTCGGATGACCTGTTGTTGAGTAGAAGTGCCAGCAAGGTGGGTCCCGCGTCTTCTGAACGGAGAGCAACAAAACAAGCGGTTTCAGACGAAGCAGCGTCACCTGGATCGTGATAATGTCCTGGAGCGTCCTCCCTACGGTGCAGCCCTCTCTTGCTGTGACTCCCATATTTATGGTTTGAATTTGAACGGCCTTCGTATTACCCATTATGCAAAAATTATCCACAATTCGTCGAAGATTATGTCGTTGTTGACCTGGTGCAACGTCTGGTGGAAGCTACCAGGTACGACTTTCGTGCTCAGCTTTCTATTTATGAAGACAGATTATTCTTGTTTATATCCTTAACTACGTTAGTTACTTGATGAAGCTTCCTGGACGTGATAATTAAACTGTCCTGGATATTTTGCCCTGTACCACAGGTTTTCCTGGTTTCAATAATCGCGAGGGCCATATATGTCTTCTATTACAGGGCCACCTTTAAAACCCGGACAACTTGGGGAAATTTCTAGTTAGGTTGCCTAGAAATCGGGAGCTTTTTCAGATCAGACTTCCCCGTAAAAGTTGTTTGGAAGTCACCTAAATATTAGGTTAATTTCCCGGATCGACCTGAGGAATGTAACAGGTGGTACAAAGAATGTTAGACATCGGGCTGAGGTTCTCCTTCGTGTTTTTGGCTAGTTTCAAAATTTTGTAAAATTCATGTAAGAAATTCTGTGGAAATTGCACTAGAATTCTTGTGGAAATTGTATAGAATCATTCTACTCAATTTCTATGGAATTTCCCATCTGGGTGTATGATATCTTTAGAAAATTAAAAAAATGTCCTACTGGCTGAAAAATGATGTTGAATTTCTTTTAGGGGCAGTTTAACATTTAATAAGAAGTTTCATTTCCATTTAAACTATTTGGAAGGGAAATTAAAAAAAGTGCGCATAAAACCGGAATTTAAATTATAGAGATTATATTTACCAATAGGTTTAGGCCAAATGGCCAAGATGAGACACAGTATGCCGATTAGGGTCCACATTTTTTTTTAATTAAAAGAATCCACTCTTGAAGAACTTTGAGAAGAGTCTGACTAATGAACATTCTTGACAATGTTTTAAATTTATATAATTATAATTTTCATCTCATGAGTGTTTCTAAATTAGTGAAATTTATGACCATTTGCACAATTATGAAGAAACCAATTAATTAATACGCAATAGAAATATCAATATTTGTTGTAAGACATGGTAACGTTTTATATTTTGCTTTCCATGTACAAGTGAAGTAAATAAAAAAACGTATACATACTCAAAGAACTAATAAAATCTTCAAGGTATTTCACGAGAAATTAGAAGATTGAAAAAATGAGTCTAAAAAATATAATGGAAGTCGAAAAACTAAAAGTCTTTTTACATTCTTTGAGTATTTTAATTTCTATTGAATTAAAAAAAAAATATAATCAATTATAATATATCAGCATTTATTTATAATATGTGAAAAATAAAATACTTTTTTTGGTTATTTTTTTTTAATTTTGTAGAATTCATCGTAAATTCGCAGAATTTGTTTAAACTCTTTTGAATTTATCGAGTTGTTTTTAATCATTGTTGATACCCGTGAATTTTTTTAACTTTTTTGCACTCTCTTAATTATTTTAATTTCATTGAATAATTTTTTATTCTTTATATTATATAAATCCTTTAGAAATCTTAAAATTTGTTTAATTCCGAAAATTGAGGATTATTTAAAATTAGGAATTGTTTACATTATCTTGCATTCTTTTAGTTTTCAATATTTTATTATTTATTTATTATTTTATTCAGGATAGTTTTCAACTACAGAGTCGCATTTTTAATAAAAAGGAGGAATTTTCAACCAAGAAAATTAACTTTCTACCAAAAACGACAAATTTTGAACAGATTAAATAAATTTTTAACTAAATAATTGAATTTTGAACTAGATATTTTCAATCTCATTCAAAAATATCAATTTTTAACCAAAATTGTGACAGTCATATTGTCGGTTAGACAAATTAATTCTAAAACAAAATAAACAATAAAAAGCATTTTTAACAAAATAGTTGAATTTTCAACCAAAAAGATGAATCTTCAACTACAGTGATGAATAAAAAAAATGAATTTTCAAAAAGGAGTTTAACATTAAAATTTTTTTTTGATTTTCCACCAAAAAATATGAATTATCATCAGAATAAATAAATTTTCAGCCTAATAGATGAATTCTTACCTGAAAAAGATACATTTTCACACAAATATTTGAATGCATTGAAGACTGCAGAAAACACCTAGTTTAAAATTTTGTAATACATGGATAGTGTGTTTTCGCTGGACGGTCACATTTTCTAAACATTTTACGGTGACCAAAAATCAAAATTGTAATGATAAGAGAATTATTTATTATCGGTCAATCGCATTAAACGTCTAGCACAAAAAGTAAGTGTTCCTCAAAAATAAAAGTGGCTTTTTATTTTATAAAAAAATAATTTAGGAGGATAATCATCATAGGCTCAGAATTATTTTCCTATAACTTTTTCGAGATTAGAGAAGCTTTAAGGACAACCGTTGTAAGAAAATTGTGTAACAAAAACAGTATAGTTTGGGATAAAAGTATGTTTGATGAGTTCGTTGCAATTGTTGATTTTTTCAAACCCATGCTTTGAGATGGTAGCGATTCTACGCAATTAAACTGCATGCAAACATCCTTATCAAGTTCATACCGCTCAATTTTGTAAGAAGATTTTCTAGTTTGTTGAACTGAATGTATTCATATATTATGTACACTCTGCGCAAACTTATGTTTAGACCGAAAAAATAACTTATTTAAGGGCATATTAAAAAAAAAAATTGTGAGCGAATTAATTACTGATGGCGTGGGGTAGTGTGGCAACCACGTATTGTCCAGTAAAAATAAAATTACCGGTACCGTCTATGACTGTTAAAAGAAATAATGTTGATCAAACCCCTACGCTTTTCCAACGTCCCGTGTGAGGGGGGGCGAGATTACCCCCATGGCGCTCAATCTATAAAACCTATTGTGCTACACCCTTGACTATTGGCTCTCAGTGGAGTTGATTTCAGACATCTTGGTAAAGCCCAGGATGTCAACCACTGATCGCGTTATAATTTCCTCAGGTTCATGAAATGGGCTCATCATCTCCGCTGCATGTCTTGCTCTCTGTTGTGGAGTTGAATCCCATTTTGTGCATGTGGTAGTTTCAGCGGTTGTTCCCTGTGAGCATCGGAACCATTGTCCTTAGGTCTTTGTTGAGTAATCGCAGGATTTCCCTGGGCAGCCCTGGATTTGTTCCCATTATTCCCGGTGTCTCATCTGGATTGCAGCTTTTGATGACCATCCCGATGCAACAAGGCGCTAGTCCCAGTACTGGTTCCAGGCCAAGGTATTCCATTGCTGTGTCGCTTTTCTCTAGCTTGTCCGCCTTCACATTGCCCTTGATCCCTGCGTGACCAGGAACCCACATCGAGCTCACGTTTTTCTTTTCCGCAAGCTGCTTTAATGCCATTTTGCATTCCCAACCCTGGTTTAATGTTATGTCTGATTTTTCAACTTCAGTTATTGTCCCTTGGCGGTCCGAGCAGATTGTAGCCTCCCTACTAGCAACGTTTTCCTATATGTCCAGGACCAAGAGACGTTGGAAAAAGGTAGGAGGTTGGACAACATTATTTCTGTGATCAATCGAAGTGGAGAATTCACGCCCCCATAAGACGCTGGAAAGAGATAGAGGTTCAAGCAATATTATTCTCGTTATCAGTCAAAGGGGTGTTTTCCGCCCTCCACAAGAAGATCGGAAGGCGTAGGTGTCTGCCCAACAATTGTTTATGTGATCAGTCATAGGGGTGCCTTTCCCCATCTGCGGAGACGTTGAAAAGGCGTAAGAGTTTAAAAAAGGTTATTTCGGTCAGTTTTAATTTTTCTAGACAATGTCCTCTTCCAAGTAAGAATCATGATTCTTCTTTAAAGTTCCCGGTTCGAAGTCAAAATTGTGATTCTTTTGGAATGTTCCAAAAAGGAGTTATACTTCATTATACTTCTATTTAAATCCAGGTACCTAAAGCTTAGATAGCCTTAAATACACTTAGTAAGATTCGTGTTCAATTACATTTTTATTTATTGTCCTTCACGCATCTTGAATGCGTAAGGAGTCAATCCTAAAAAGCTGGATCATCTCCAAAGCTTTTTTTATCTTCGGAACAGATTTATTAATAATTTTTTTTTTTAATTTAGATTTTAGGAATTGATATTACTTTTTTAATATTTTTCAATTTCTTTTCTTAATATCTGTCTCTAAATTAAAACGTAGTTTATGAACAAGTGAAATAGTTTATGAAAAATTAGACACTTGGTTTTCCCCAAGTGGTCATGAAAATATTTGAAAGCCTTTAAACATATTCAAAGTGTTTCCTTCCATTCATGACAAAAGTAATAAATTTCATTCCATTTTAATCAACAATGGCTCGTTTTATTTTCTGAACGCTGCTTTGCCGTTTGTAACGTTTTATGGAAATTCTTTTATAAAGGAGGTAGTAGATTTATTCTTTATTATTCGTTTTACAAATTTAAAATTTGTTCAATAATGTTAAATGAAAGGCAAAGAATAGTAATATTGAAAATATCTTGAGGAATGAAATAAGATACTGGTAAATAAAATCCATTAATATAATCAAACAAAGATTTTAGGTGAGCTTAGGCAAGAGGCGTGAATAAATAAAAGTAAAACAGATGAGTTTGTAAATAACTCTAATGTCGTCACTTTGAAGGAAAATCACTTGTAAATACGTAAAGAAGATTTATCTTCTAATAAATTAGACGATTTTTTTAGTACAAACCTTTCTAACCAGATAGTTTATTTTTCAACTAAAAAATATTAATTTTAATTCAAAAATAAAATAGTTGAATTTGCAGTTAATAAAATTAATGTTACATCGAAAGCAATACATTTTCAACATAGAGGAATAAATTTCTAGCCAAAAAGACGGATTTTCAACCAAACCGATCAACTGGGAATAAAGCAATTTTATTTTTCACAACAAATTGAATAGTTACATTTTAAGTTAGGAAGATTAATTTTCAACAAAAGAATCTGCCCAAAAAGGCAACAAAATAATTACTTTTTCAAAATAAGAAATGAATTTTCAATTGTAATAATGAATCTTTTACCAAAAAAGTTAAATTTTCAAACCAAAAATTTAATTTTCAATTAACATAAAGAATCCGCAAAAAAAATTTGTTAACGAAATAATGAAATTTTAAACGAAAATTTTTATTTTCAACCAAGAAAGATTAACTGTCTACCAACCAAGTTAAATTTTCAACAAAACACATACTTTTTAACTAAACAATATAAATTTTAATCCAACGAAATGAATTTTCAACCTATATGATAAATCTGAAACCAACCTTTCGAATTACTTAAATTCTTAGTAAAATCTTCTAATTTATTTTAATTCCGTGAATTCGTTTGATTTGTTTTGAATTTATTTGAGTTATTTCAATTTTTTCTAATTCTTTGTGAAATCTTTTTCTGTTCAATTGTTTTAATTCTTGTTAATGATTTTGAATCCCTTAAATTTTTTTGAATCTTGCGTAAATTCTTTGAATTTGTTTTATTTGTTTATGTAAATTGTTTGAATTTATTTGAATTAAAAAATCAGGGATTAGTTCAAATCTATACCTCAGAAAAATTTGTTTCAATTCTTCAGATCTCTTTTAATTATAGTGAATTCTTTAAATCATATATTTTAAATGGATTCAATTTGTTGTATTCTTTAGAATTCTTTAAAATCTTAGAAATGTTCAGAATTCTTTTGAATTCTGCAAACGATTTCCAATCATTTGAAATGTTTCAAATTCTTTGAATTAAGAATTACTTAAAATTTGAACCAACTACTACAAATAAAGAATGCATAAGGAATATTTACATGAACTTTAATTTGTTCCTGTCTTTAGTTTTATTTACATATATGTTGCTCCACTCTGCATCATCTGAGATGATACAAGTATCGGATTTAGTGCTCGAGCAGGTATTTATTTAACTAAGGAATGAATTAATTTTTATGTTATTAATTTTGTATGCTTGGTAATAAATATCAAGTCACAGAATATAAAAAATTATAGTTTTTTGTGACTTTGAACTCAAATATCAGATAATTTTTTTTTTAAATTTCACCGTAACATACCTCTTCATAATTCAATTAGCTTCGATACTAAAGAAGAAACATTTAAATCGCTTTAGGAATACGACCTCTGGAACTTTTTGAACATCAATATATCCATTTTCTGCACTGTGGCGTAGTTGCGCAGATTTTTTATCTGCTTTATCTGCTGGAGCATTGGTGAAAGATTAAAGCCTCGAGAAATATAACATGCTAACTTTTTAATGTAATTACCAGTTACAAGAAACACTTCTAACCAAATTCAGTTCGCAAAAATTGTATTTTAGTTATACATGTTCTTTAATCAATGGTACCGGGGACTGTCCTTTACGTTAACTACATCATAATTGATAAGAATTGATCGTCGGGGTCCTACTGGAGTCAAAGCAACTTCTTCTCGATTCAATGCGGTAACATTGTGACTATCCATCTTTATTTTCACACGTCTCATATTGCTATTAATACGTTTATATATTCCAGCCAAAACGTTCTTATTCTCTAATATTGCAAAAGCTTCACCGTTGTTGTTTGATAATACAATTTGTTCTCGTGTTAGCATAGGTATGAACCCAGACCTTCCCATGGGCAGTTTAAGTGATTTATCAGCAGGGAAAATGTATCTTCGAAATTCGAATATATGGTGCGGACTATAAATGGGAATAAGGCGAATAAAACTAAGTTGTTCAAGTCCACATCCTCGTCCGTCAGAAGAAGGTAGCCTTATAGGTGTGGTTGTGAACCTGGGACGTGGACGAGGGATGGCTGTAGGAGACCTGGACCTTACACGAAGAGGAGAATCGGCAGGAGGATGATTCAGGACATTTTCAAATTCAGGCTTCATTTCAGAAGAAGGTCCACTACGAGATACACCAGCAACACGGTCGTCATCAGGTAAAAATTCGGTCCGTGAACTTGACTCTGCAACAAGAAAGAGAGTATTACATTTTGTTTAGCGATGCTAGGTTAGACTGTGGTCGTGTCAACATTTGATAAAAATTATTTCTCTGTATTATTTTTCATCTCCACAGAAAATCATACTGCAACTGGTGAAAACTTTGGAACTCGGTTCGATTCTGCAAAGACTGTGCCGGGCACCCAAAATACCGTTCTTTTGTACCCTCTCCAGAATCTATTGTGATTTAATTATTCGTCATCTCCGCAGCATGAGATTTTCCAGAAGAGAAAGATTGCGAAGAGAAGAGGAAAATGAACCTTAAATTCAATAAAAAATCATTTTTGAAGTACCACTGTGAGAACCAAGGGTATTCACACCAGAAAACACCCTAAAACGTGAGAGGCGGGCGGACTCATTAAAAAGCATCTTGAAATGTAACAGGTGAGGAGAAACATCCACCACAATCGTTTATTATTTTATTATTAAATAATGTTTTCCTACAATTAATTTTTTTTGAAAATTTCATTAAGAAGAATTTCGGGAATTTTCCCCAATTTTAGTGTTGAAAAATCCACATTTTCGGTGGGGAAAAACATTTTCTCCAAGATTTGAGGAAATTTTCCTGAAAGTTCTTATGATTCACTAAAAAATTGAGGAAAATTCCCTAAAATTCAGGAAATTAGATAATACCTACAATTTTTGTGGAAATTTCCCTAAACGCATGGTAATTTATACAAAAGTTTGGAAACATTCCCTAAAATGTGGCGAATTGAATGATTTCTATTGAATGTAGGGAATGGTTCGAAAAATAATGTTTGATTTTCCACGTAGATTAGGTAAATTTTCTAAAAATTCTTCTAGCATTACCGTACGCTTAGGAAGATATTTTTCCCTAAAATATTTGATAAGCTAACACAATATTTTGAATAATTTTACACATTGTTTTGGAGAAAAGATTTAATAATGTTATAGTCATCTCGAAGGTTTCTTTTGATAAATTTTTGTTGTTCACATCAAAATGCAGCAAATGATTTGTCTGTTACATGTAAAAAATGTATTTATCGTCCTCAATGAACATTTTGTTTACAGTACTTTGTTTTTAATAAGTGTTAATATTTAAATTTTGCTGCTCAGAGCTGACAGTTCGGGAGAAAATCCGCCAGGGCGCGACGTGTAGCCTCTCTCGCAACGAGAATGACGCGTCGAGTGTTTAAAAGGGCAGTCGGCGCAAAGCAAAGAATACTCACCTGGCGCAGAGGCTACCGTGATCAAGAAGGCGGTTTCTTCAGGACGAGGCTCTTCCTTTGTTACGGTCGAGCTGACCCTTTCTTTCTTTGTTAATATTCCACAAATTTTGGGGAATTTTAAGCTATTACACAATATCATATGAAATATTCCCCATCAAATTTTGGGGAAAATTCACAGCTTTTTGGTAAATATTGCAAAAAATATTAGGAAGATTTCCCTCAATAATGAATATCAATAATCACAAAGTTTTAAGCAACATTCCACAAGTTTTGGGGAATTTTTTCTACATGAAGTTTAGGAACATTCCCAAACACAATAGCATAGAGAATATTCTTCATCAAATCGTGGTGAAAATTTACTGCTTTTTTGTTCATATTCTGCAAGAATGTTTCGGGAATTTTCCCTACCAAGCTTTCCGGAAAATCCGCCAAACTGTGTCTTAATTAGCGTCAACACAATGTTTCGAAAATTCGCTATGAACATTTTTACAGTGTATCTAAATCGCTCTCTAACTACAAAAAAGTAAGAATAAAATGAAATTTCGATCAGATGTAGCGAGGAAAATCATGTTTATCAAGTATTAGAACTACTGAAGTTCTTCAGGCCTGTTACATTTCGAGATGATTTTTGGTGAGTGCGCTTGCCTCTCATGCCTTGGGTTGTTTTTTTTGTGTTGATTTGCTTGCATGTAGCAATTTAGGGTGATTTTTTATGTGAGTTTCCTTGTCTCTCACGTTTTGGGGTATTTTTGGTGCAAGTCTCCTTGTCTCTCACAATGATACTTGAAAAAGGATTTTTTTATTGAAGTTAACGTTCACTTTGCTCTTCTGTTCGCGATCTTTCTATTTGGGAAAATCTGGTGCTGTGGAAATAACGAATACTTCTTCAAAATCAGAAACGATTCTGGAGAGGGTACAAAAGAATGCGTTAGAACCACTGAGACACTACAGCACGCCTGGTAGCGTTGCGGCTAGTTGTCATGGATCACCAGTGCTCTTATGACCTTCTACAACTCAACCAATACTTTTCATTCCATTTTCGTTCTAGAACGCTTTACAAGAGAAGAGAATCAAGCTTTTTTTCTAGCTTACTTGAAAAAATGAAAAGTGCCGCATTTGGAGAAAATATCAAAAATGTTATTCAAAATGAAAAATCGAGGTGAGATTATTTGTTTATTGTATAATTATTAATTATCTTTATAGTTAACCTCGTTGAAAAACCTTCCCAAACCTCTCATAAAAAAGTAAAATTGGTTAACGGTATTTGGTATTAAAAGATAGCAGTCAGGGTGAATCATCGAAAATTCGGGCATCTGTATCTTGACAACCCATTATGCTAGGTGTGCCTCCTCCACATAATTTCAAGAGGTGCGATAGCAATACAATCTGGCGGAGATTCTATAAGATAGGCGACAAAAAAATTTCAGGCGGGACACTTGGTAAATTTTACCCCATGTATGTCTTCCATTGCAGGCCCACCTTTTAAAGTTTGGACAAGTTGAATCAATTTCTTCTTAGGTTGCCTAGAAATCGGAAGTCTTTTAAGATCAGACTTATCGATACAAGTTTTTCAGAATTTTTTTTTTCTGTAGAAAGTGGACTAAAATTCCTTTAGAAATTCTATAGAATAATTCTGCTTAAAATCTATAGAATTTGACACCTGAATCTATGGCAATAAAAGCCGTTCCGTATGGTTGTAGCTGAGCGAGCAATACCATATGGTTGGAATAACTAAAATTATGCGTGTACCGTTCAATTATTTCTTTCACTTCAGTAAATCCCTTAAAATTTTTGTTTCGTCTGATACTATATCGAAAAATTATGTTGAACTTTTTGTAGGGACAGTTTAACATTCAGGAAAAAAATAGTTATTGTCTTTTTGAGAAATTTTGAATAGGAAATAGATATACTGCACATGAAACCGAAATATAAATTTTATATTTACCAACAGGATTAGGGCAAATCGCTAAGATGAAACACAGTATGCCAAAGAGGGTCCACATTTTTCTTAAATAAAAGAATCCACTTTTGAAGAATTTCGATAAGAGTTGAACTGATGAACATTGTTAAATTTTTTCATTTTATATAACCATAGTCGCTATCCCATGCCTCTTTCTGAATTATTCAGATTTATGACAATTTTTTGTAGAATTATGAAGGACGAAATTTAATTACCACGCAATGGAAGTATCAGTATTTGTTCAAAGACATGATAACATTTTATCTTTCGCTTGCCATATAGAATCCGAACGAATTAAAAAAATGCATGCAAGTTTAAAGTACTGAAGAAGAATTCAAGAGATTTTACAATAATTTACAATAATAATTGTAGAAAAGAGTATAAGGAACGTAACGGAAGTCAAAAAATCAAAAGAGTTTTTAGATTGTTTGTGTTTGTTAACTTCCATTGAATTAGAAAAATTCAGAATATATTATAATATATAAATACTCATTTATTATTTTGACTAATTTTTGATCAGTCCAATTTTTTTGAATCAATTTTCAATAACAGAAGTCTTTTGGATTCTTTTGGAATTTTGATCAATTCATTGATTTCTTTGAAATTATGTTCAATACTTATGATTTTTTTAAACCTACTTGCACTTTTTCAATTATTTTGAATCCATTGCATAATTTTTTATTCTTTGTACTATGTAAAGCGTTTAGAAAACTTCGAATTTTGTTTAGTTTGCAACCAAAAATTAAACGAATTTTAAATAGAACTGTTAAATATTCTACCAAAGAGATGAATCTTCAATTACTGTTGTATTTCTTTTTTGGGTTTTATTACATCTGTTGGCATTCAATAGGAAAAAAGAGAAAAAGGAGTAAAAGGGGAAGTGTCTCAGAAACAAGAGAAAAAAGAACTTTTTGAAAAAGAGGAAAAACAGAACATAGGGAAAAGAGTTTAAAGCCTGCAATATGACAGTGATTTTGAAACTTATTGAGTAATTGCCTCACTGTACCTTTGCAAGGCGATCTTTCGCAAAATTCCTAAATATTGACAATGAATAAAAATTCATTGAAAACCGAAGACAATAGCCATTTTTTTAATTTTCGAGTATTTTCAATTTTCCATATTCACAACTGATACAAAAATATTTTATTAGACTTTTTACTATGTGTCATAATTCCTAGTTAGTAATAATAGAAAATGCAATTTTTTACCTAAACTGCTGTGGGCGACATTTTAAGAATATCACATATTTCATAATAAAAAATCAAATTTCAAATTAAAGAAAAGTAGAAAAATTTTCTAAAAAAATCATATAGTTTGAAACAAAAGTATCTGTGATGGTCCATCGTTATAATGGATGTTAAACTTCGATACAATTTTCGACTTTTCAAGACACATGATTTAAGGTGGTAGCGATTCTACGCAATTAAACTTTGTGGAAACGTCTTTATCAAGTTTTTCATCTCTTACATTACAAAAGTCAATTGTTTGTAACGAGATTCACAACATTTTGTAACGAGATTTCCAAGTTTCTTCAACTTAATGCATTCTTTTGCACACCCAGCGAAAAGTTATGTTTAAACTGAAGAAATAATTCATTCAATTGCATATTTTTTTTAGGCATAAAATGATCATCATGTACACCTGGTGTAGCGGAGATAGCCACAGTATAATTGACTTCATTGTTGCGAATAAAAGAATCAGAGAGCTAGTAAAAGATGCAAGGGTCATGAGGGGTTCTGAATGCAATATTGATCATTACCATCTAGTCTCAAAAATAAACGTAGGTCAGAAATAGAGAAGAAAGAGATAAAAAAACGAAACAAACGCGAATCAAGATTGGGAATCTACAGAAACCGGAAGTGCGAATAGATTTTCAAAATAGGATAAACGAACTTATATATGTGGCAGCTTGGAAGGCCCTTATAAAGAATAAAGATAAAGAGGGCGCATTGAGTATCATGCGGGATGTCATTTTCAGGGGTGCGACTGAAGTATGTGGTACTGCGGTTGTAGGAAGAATATGTGGTGATGCGTGGTGGACCGATGAAATGCAGGCAGACGCCCAAGAAATAAAAGAAGCGCATAAAAGAAAGTTGAACATCACAGGCCTTAGCGATGAGGAGAGAAAATAGACTTGAAAAAGATTACACATACAAATAAAGGAAAGTAAAACTACTAGCGAAGGAAAGTGAAGATAGAATGGAAACGGAAGAACAGAAGAAAATGCAAAACGATTTTGAAGGAAGCAAGAAACTGTTTTATAAGTGGGCGTTGATCAATTTGAAAAGAGGTTAAAGTACAAACTTAGCCAGCACGAGAAATATCAAGGCTGAAATGCAGTATTAATGCTGTAATGGTCGAATAAGGTGGCGACTACATACCTCACCGGTTGTACGAATTGACAAAGAGGTAACAGCTTATCAAGCACCGCAAGTAAAATATATTTAAAAAATACTTATTCGTAGGGCAATGCAAATAACAGAAGAAAGCAATAAAAACAATATATATTATGTGACATATGTGGAAGAAATTCGTTCAGATGGTTTGGGCATCTTTAGATAATAAAGATGAATGACTGACGAAACAAGTATATCAAGGTGAAGTCAATGGCAGTGTGCCCAGAAACAGACCGCAAAAGTGTGGGTAGAATGTGTAAGTTTCTAATTCGAGGAGACATAAGAAGCCGTAGAAACACAAGAGCTTGCATGAAAAAATGTATGGACGTGAAAGAAGCGAGAAAGACATGCCAAGACAGGAAAAGTGCGGCGACAGATAGTTTATAAGAAATGCATGAGGAAGAGTGTCAGTGGAGTGGCTTCACATGGTTACTGTGAGACTCTTCATTTGGGGTGACGGCTAGAGAGATTGATCAGCAGCCTGGGTCAGAGCAGTGTTGTGGAAAAAAACGTGTTGTTTAAATAAAAATCACGGGAATTCTAGATCAGTCTACAAAATCTATACTCCCTGTCCCACATCACTTTCTCATCGAATCAGTCACAATCACCCCGAAAGGGATATGGCCTAATGGTATGCCATTAATTTTAATTTATTTGTAAATATTTGAATTAAAAAATTAGGGATAACTTGAAGTCTAAACCTAAAAAAAATTCTTCTGAATTCTTCAGAAAACCTTTTTAAATTATTTTGAATTCTCTAAATTATTTTGAATGCATTTAATTTTTTCTATTCTTCTGAATAGTTTGAACTATTTTGAATTTTTTGAAATGTTTAGAATTATTTCGGATTCTGGAAACTTTCTTCAATTCTTTGAAATGTTTTGAATTCTTTGAAGTAGGAATTACTTGAAATTAGAATCAACAACCATAAATAGAGAATTCATGGGGAATGTTTGAATGCATTTTAATTTCCTGGACATATTTTGAATTCTCTGAACTCCTTTGAATTCTCTAAATTATTTGAATTCTGTTGTAATCCTTTAATTAAAAAATTTAGGATAACTAGGCATTAAAATTAACTACTTGAAATTAAGACTTTGAAAGTCAGTTTAGATGAATTCTTATTCAAGCATGTAATACTTGATGTTTCGAAAATAAATGATCTTAATTTGCATGCAAAAACTATTGAATTCAAGCAACCAATTCAAATTAATATATGGCTTTGGCTCGAGGGCGAGCAGGTTTTGTAATCTGCTTCCAAAAAAGACTGACTGGGCAATAATTAAAGACTAAAGTATCGAGAACGATAACATACTGACTTTTTAATGTAATTACCAGTTACATAAAGCATTTTTATTCGAATTAGGGTCGCAAGGATTGTATTTTATTTCTACATTTTTTTTAGTTATTGGTGTTGACGAGTAAAGTTTATATTAAGTACCCTAAAATTCGAATGGATTGGTTGTTTGCATCCTACTGGAGTCCAATCCAATTCTTCTTGAGTCAATCGGGTAACATTGTGGCTCTCCATGTTTACTTTAACACGTCTCACACCGTGATCAATACGTTTATATATTCCAACAAAAACATCCTTATTCTCTAATACTGCAAAAGCGTAATTATTTAATGTTGATAGTACAATTTGTTCTTGTGTTAGCATAGGCATGAACCCAGGCCTTCCCATTGACAGTTTAAGCGATTTATTCGTAGGAAAAGTGTATTTCCAAAGTTTGAATATCTGGTTCCGATTATTATTGGGAATGAACCGAATAAAACTGAGTTGTTCAAGTCCACATCCTCGTCCGTCAGGAGAAGGAAGACATCTAGGTGAAGCTGTGAGCCAAGGACGAGGACTAAGGATGGCAACAGGAGACCTGGATCTGGCACGAAAAGGTCCGCTACGAGACGCGCCAGCAACACGGTCGTCATCAGGTGAATAATCGGAGTCCGAACTTAACTCTGCACCAATAAAGAGAAGATTACATTTCGTTTAGTGTTGGTACACAGTAAAAAGTAAATCTTAAAGTCTGCATATATATCGATGGAGTGTAAGATGTTATCAAAAGATGAACGCGAGCACTGAAAGTCAGTATCAGTCGAAAATCCTAAAGTCAGCTTGCTTTGCGGAAAAAACATCCGTCATGTTTTGTTCGTAAAGTCAGATGTATAATCCCAAAATATAAGTTGAGACTGTGAACTTATCTCTGCAACAAGAAGGATCATATTTCTATACATATACATTATCTTCCTGCTCGGTGGGTTCCTGTCGTCACTACCTAGCGCGTCCTCAGGTTGCGGATAGAGGAACGGCCCGTAAGGCTGAACAGCCCTTAAGGTTAACTGCGAATACAAGAATAAGCAGCGCGGACAGCCGATAGGAACCAGTCGTGAGTGTGGTGACCTCAGCACTGGTAGAAAATAGGTACACGACAACCATGGCTTGGGAGGACTCACCTATTCGCGTTCATACGCAATGGGTGGGTTCTGGCAAGCCAGGGTGCAGCGTGTATTCACGTGGAAACTCTAACCGAACCAAAACTAAAAATCTTGTAAGGGAAAAATCCTGCTGCCCCATTGGACACCGCAGCGATGACACTGCCCGCAAGGGATGTGTGGAATGATTCGGCTGCACAGGGCCAAAGGGATATTTATGCCAGTAGGCGCGCTGCCTTGCAGGGAGATGTTAGGATACGAGGATGAAACTGTAATGTGTCTGACCACAAGTTGACACGGTCCTTGTCAAAGTCGGAAAGCTCCCATACTTAGACCCAGAGAGGTATGGGGGGTTATCACTTCTGGCACGGTGGACTCACCTACGATGAGAATAGGATCCTAACGTGCGGATTTCCACAAAATTACCATGGCTAACTTGCAACAACAAAAAACTACAGTAAAATATCTAAGGGCGGGAACTCTGAACGCGCGTAGTCTAAATACTGGCGGATTTAGCGAACTCATTGAGATAGCAAACTAATACCATACTGACTTAATATAGGGTTACCATCTGGGTCGGGTGAAAAACCAGGACGCTCAAAAATTTTCAAGCGATCCCTAAAAAAAAAAAGGTCATCAAGACAAAAATGTACCAGATAACCTTGACAAAAGTATTGGAAATGGTATAAATACTGTACTATTATTGTAATTATTGTTATTTATTATAAATATAATATAATATAAATTATTGTATTTATAAATAAATACATGTACACCGAAGCACTGTGCAGGTGTACAAAGTACTAAGTACTCAATCGCTAATATTTAGCTTTGCTACCGATATTGTAACATGCACTATCACGCTCGTTAATGCCGTGGATAGCGCGCGCATTTCTATAAATTCGCGTTCAGTATTATGCTGAAACATGCAACTGCGATTGTAGAAAAATAAAAATATAAAATATTTGCTGTCAAAAATCTTGGTTTCGTAAAAAACCAGGACATTTTGCCTATTTTCAAGAAAAAACCAGGACACCAGGACAGACCTCGAAAAAAGAGGACATGTCCCGAAAAACCAGGACGGATGGTAACCCTAACTTAATAGCACTTCAAGAAACCTGCTGGCCGGGCGATTACGCGTCAATTTCTAAGGATAACTATACTTTTCACTACGGGGGAGCTAAGGGGCGTAATTTCAGCAACCACGTGCTAATCAACGTGCACTGCCCCACCGAGGACAAAGACGAAGACACTAAGGATATTTTTTATGAAACAATCGAACAGGTTTTTGACACGTTCTCAACGTATGACGCAAAAATACTATTGGGAGATTTCAACGCGAAAATTGGAAAAGAACCGATGTATAGGCCTACAATAGGGTCGGAAAGTTTGCATGACGTCAGTAATGATAATGGGACTAGAGTAATAAACTTTGCAGCTTCAAAGAACCTCGTTGTCAAAAACACATTTTTCAAGCATAAAAATATACATAAGGCCACCTGGACATCACCAGATGGTAACACTGACAATCAGATTGATCACGTTCTAATTGACAGAAGACTTCATACAAACATTCTCGATATAAGATCGTACAGGGTAGCGGATTTAAATTTAGACAACTTTCTCGTGATAGTAAAACTAAGATCTAGGCTAGCGTTAAGTTAGAAAACAAGCCGCATAGAGCCAACAGTTCGTTTCAATATAGATAAGTTTAAAACACCAACAGAAATATTAAATTATCAAGTTGAGATTTCTAATAGTTTCGACGCTCTCCAAGAACAGAGAGACGATAACGATAATTACGCGGAGGACTCGGAAACCCTGTGAAACAATATGAAAAAGGCGATGAAGACAGCCGCGAAACTAATATATGGGTTTAAAGAAGGTAACCAAAAGCAAACTGTGGTTTGACGAAGAGTGCAAACTTTGGTTTGAAAAACGTCGGAAGGCCAAACTAATTATTTTACAAAATAAGTGCGATCAAACACATAAGATGTATCTCGAGATTAGTTAAAGTACAAATAGGCTTTATAGATCCAAGAACAGGGAGTGGGGAAAGAATAAAATACTTGCAATACAAACGCATAATAAACAAAATAACCCGCGTGAGATGTGAAGGGGAATAAATTTTATAAGGAAAGGCTTCCAAAGTAGAACGGAAGTAATGAGGGACGAAAATGGCAATCTAGTGGCCGATGCGACAGAGAGACTGAATTTATGGAAAAACTATTTCGATAAGCTATTAAATGTACCCGAAGCCCCCGTTGAAGGTAATCTCGGCGAAAT